>VMDO01028617.1:0-23687 GCA_007922755.1 Pedetes capensis
TTTTGGGAGGGGGTTGCCAGGTCCTTCTCCCAAGCCTACAGCTTCTGGTGTTCCCAGGCGGTCTCCCATCCAGGTACTAACCAGGCCCGACCCCGCTTAGCTTCCGAGATCTGACGGGATCGGATGCCACAGGGCTACAGCTGCAGGCATGGGCTGCACCTTAGCACATTTTTTAACTTTTTATCTTGAGACAGGGTCTCACTAAATTACGCAGGATGCCTCGGCCCTTGAACTTGGGATCCACTTGCCTCTGCCTCCAAAGTCTCTAGGACTACAGGCGTTAGCCTCCAGGTCTGGCTCATGGATTTTATTGAGATAAAGTTTACATAAACTGAAATACCCCAACCTTAAGTATACAACTTGATGAGTTTTGTCAAATACATACACACACACAGAGTCTCATACTGCATAACAGTGTTTTAATGAATGATAGGCAGATATACAATCATAGTCCCATAAGATTATAATGGAAATGAAAAATTCCAATTGCCTCTCATCTATCTAGTGATGTGGTGGCTGTGGACTGTCATAGCACCAGACATTCCTCAGGTGTTTATCGTGATGGTGGTGTAAGCAAACCTACTGCACTACCAGTCACACAAAAGCATAGCATGTGTGATTATGTACCTAACATAATACTTGATAGTTATACTAAGCAACTGTGTTACTGTTTTATATATTTATTATACTCGACTTTTATTGGTATTTTGGAATACACTCTTGCTTATAAAATAGTTAGCCATACAGCAGTATGTCCTGTGATGCTGGCAGCAGCCTCATGCATCTCACGTCACTGCATCCTTGATTGCATCACGAGACATTGAGGTCAAGTGACTGACCTACACCATCTAGGTTCCTGTCTGAACACTGTATGGTGTTTATTCACCACTAAGATCACCTGCTGACAAATTTCTCAGAATGTATTTCCATCACTAAGTGGTACATGACTGCACATGCATGTCAGTCCATCTAAGAAAAGAAACTTTTAAAGAAAGATATCAGATTGTTTTCACTTAGCTCTTCAATTAGTACCAACTCCCTGCTCACAGTCACTATTCTGATTTTTAATTTCTTTAAGTTAGCATGTCCCCATCTTAGGCTTTGTTAGTATGACATCTTTCATCCAACATGTTTTTGTGATTTACCCATATTGTTTTATATATCAATTGGTTAGGTTTATAATTAATGTTGAAGAGAATTTTATTATAAAAATTTATGCCCATATGCTTAACGATTCTCTTAGGGTTTGGTATTATTTCCAGTGTAGAGCTAACAAAAAATAAATACATATTCTTATGCGAGAGAGATTCTTTATTCTAATTTACAATGATTGATGATTCCTTCATGGAGGGCAGGAGAAAAATTAGAACCCACAAAACATAAGACCGTAAGATCCCATGTGTAATTTGAATTCTTAAGAAGAGACTCTCTATCCTTTATAATAAAAGAAAATTTATGTGAAAAAAGAGAAACAATAAAGAAAACACATCTTTTTGGACTTAGACATTATTTCAAGACAAAAGAATATAATTTTCTCAAGCATTTAGAACCACAATCCAGTACTCACACTGATTTGGGATTATAATTGGTATTAACTGGGTATTCTGAAAATATCTGAACTACTATTTTAAAGTATCCTGGATTGCTTGTTTTTTCAGGCACCCAACACAAGCAAAAACAAATCATCAATGGAAAAGGATGTTCAGTTCAACTCTAAAGGTTTACCATAGGTAGAGGTACCTCCCCTACACAAACACATGTACTCATGTGCACACATACACATGTGCATACACGTGCACCCAATGCACATGAGGGCATAAGACATTATCAGTGAAAGTCGACAGAAGAAACAAACTAAAAACTTTACCACAAAAGCTGAAGATATTGGAATTATCAGACATCACTAAACAGTGTGTTTAATAAGATTTTAAAAACAAAAGAGTTTTGAACACACATCTAAAAAACAAGAGAACAAGAAAATAATATATGACTAATTTGAAAAAGGGGCTGGGATTTAGCTCAGTTAGTAGAGCGCTGCTCTGCAGTCTCTGAGGTCCCGAGTTCAATTCCTAGCACTGCAAAAATGGGAGAAGGGCATGGCAATCCATTCCCAAGGCAATCCCGAAACAGCCGTTGAAAACCCTATGAGGGTCTCTATGAGTAGGATACCGACTCGACGGCACCTAACAACAGCAACAACAACAATTTGAAAAAGATAGAAACAGTGTCAATAAATGAAAAATATAATAATTAAAATTCAAATTCTAATATATAGGTTTAACAGATCAGACACAGTTGAAAAGGAAAATTTATAATTAGGAAATTAAATGTAAATAATCTGGAATAGAGCAAAGAAAGATAAAGACATGGAAATTTTGAGAGAAATATTGAGACTTGGATAGGTAATGAAATTTCTAACATAGATGTTCAGAGAGAGAAACTAAAGAGCACATGAAGATATGATAAGTGGACCATTCATGTCAAAATTATGAGTTGGCTGGTGTTTTCCTTTCTCAGACAGTTTTTTTAGTTGAGATATAATTTACATTGTACAAAACTTACTGTTTAAAACTACACACTTAAAAATCATTTGTATATTCACAAAGTTACTCAATTCTTATCACAGTCTAGTTCCAGAACATTTTTATCACCCCTAAATAAATCTTGTACTCATTAGTAGTTATTCCTCATTGCACTTTCTGTATCAATGGACTTATTTTGCACTTTTCACATAAATGGAACAGTACAACATGTGGCCTTTTATGTCTAGCTTTGTTCATGTAGCATAATACTTACAAGATTCACATGTGTTGTAGCATGTATAAGTATTCCATTCCTTTTCATTGCTGACTGATGTGCCATAGTGTGGATATACTACATTATTTCTCCATTTTTAAGAGGAATGCACCAATTGTGCTCACTTTTTGACTAATTCAAATGTTTCTGTTTTTTCATTTTCCCTAAGGATCCTTCTACTACCAATACTTAATTACCAGCCCTCTATGAACACTAATATTCAGCAAATGTTTCTGAATTCCTGAACCTCAAAATTCAGCTCATTCTGATGCAATGGACTCTGTCCCAGATAGTTTGTGTTTAGAGACAATGAAATAAAATATGTAATCCTACCTTTGTAAGTGGATTTTGGAACCATCACCCTCTTAGCAGTTAGGCTAAAGCTATACCTAACCCAGGTATACCATATATTCACCAAGCCCCATGATCTTTAAGACAAAAATTAAACTGTTAAATCATTTTAACTATTCCTATAAATATGCGTCCTGGAAACAATTTCATATTGTTCTCTAAGGAAATCATAATATGTTACCATTATCATGTTGTTTTATTTTCTCCCTTAGAATCCATGAAAAAATTTAGACCAAAAAGTTCTTGTTAGATAAAATTATTTCATAATAAATTATACTCTCATTTTTTGGAGGTATCCACTCTCTCCTCTGAACAGCATCTAACTGAAAGTGATTTTAGTGGTACCAGGATGCAACCAAATAGCTTATCTGAGCAAAGGGAAGCTTAAAATTGAAAGGCATGCCTCAGTCTAACTGCAATCTTGTTTCTATCCCAATTCGCCAACCTTTAAGTTGGAGTGTGCCTTCTTTTCTCCTTTGTTTAAGAGTGATGTGTACAACCAAGGCACTCACAGCTGGTACTGATCAGACCCGGACAAACACTCAAAACCTTACATCAGTGAGGTACGGCTAGGGGTCAGACATCCTTGGCAAAACTTGCTAAACATTTTTGTAAAATTACTTACAGATTCATCAAGTTACCAGTAATTTTTCAGCGTGAATGAGATCCAAAACACATTTCTGTGCCTGTGGATGTGCTTTTTCAACTTAATCAAAAAGCAAATAGTTGCCTAATCTGCATTAATGAAAATGTGGGACCTGAGGGATGGGTGTGGGAGAGGGAAGTTAAGTGGAAGGAAAAAAACTGCAGTTCCAGAAAGAGCAACTATACTAAAAGTTATCAGGATGTATCAAGATCACTTTTCAAAAGAACATGACTTTGAAAATTAGAGACCATTTAAAAAAATTGCACACACACACACACACACACACACACACACACACACACACCCTCGGAACTTTGAACAGTCAGGGATGTGATCCAGAATAGAAAGGAAACAGAAATGCTTTAAACTGTCCCTAAAGCAATGGAAATTTACTGTGTGTAATTGTATATATACGTGTGTGTGTGATTGATGTCCCTATTGGATTGAGATTCAGGCCATTTACAAGAAACATCGGTTTGATTGGACAAAAGGTTAATCCCAAACTAATGCATCATTCTTATTTAGCTGATTTGGCAAACAGATTCTTCAACCATCTACACTTTGAAATAGGAGGAAAGCGACAATTTGTAGGGAAATTAATTTTTAATAGCCACACCAAATGTTTTATTGCCATAGAGTAAAAGAATGTTGTTGGCTTACCTATGAAATAAACAAAAATAAACCATAGGGAATGCTTTAAAGTTAAGGTTCCATTGAATTTTTATTGCTTCAACTGGTATAACAGAGTCTCTCTCCTAGAAACCCATTATTTTTGTGTGTGGGTTGTTGTCCTTTTTTTATTACCTTAGCCCTTTAATAATTATAATTTTTCATCACTCGAGTCCATCTTCCTTTTATGGAAGGGACCATATCTTATGTATTTTTAGATTCTTCGTGTCTAGGATGTTGTTATGTGCAGTCAAATCAGGTCCGAATTATAGCGACCCTCATAGGGTTTTCAACGGCTGATTGTTTCAGGATTGCCTCAGGAATGGATTGCCACATCTTTCTCCCATTTTTGAGGTTCTGGGAATCGAAGCCGGGACCTCAGAGACTGCAGAGTGTTGCTCTACCAACTGAGCTAAATCCGAGCGCTTCTAGGATATACTAGCTGCTTAATAAATGCACAGAAAATAAAACATTCATTTGCAGGAATTGAGATTATGAAAAGGATATCTTACAAATTGGTTGATATTGTGGTGATTGTTCTTTATTTAGACTCTTTCCTCTAAAACTGTATAAGCCCCTTGGGCTTGAAAAAATTGTTGGAAAGAGTTCAGTGAGTTAATTTTCCTCAAGAGACAATCAACATTTTTTTCTCATGATTCATAATTGCAATAAAGTGAGGCTAGGCATTTCAATATTCTTCCAGCAATCCCTAAATTAATCCAGGATCATAAAGGAGAGGGCAGGGAGTAGTAGGAAGGGAGATGAAAGAGAAGTTAGACGCAGAAAGGGCCAAAAGAGGAGAGGGGAAGATTGGCGAAGACATTTACTGTTTTGTTTGTCTAAAGACATTAGCACCTTTTATGTAATTGTAACTTTGGTTGCAAATTTTATTTTTAACACATGTGCCTTGTTTTAAACTAACTCCCAGAACTTTTCCATGAAATATTCCTATTTCAACATCACACTAGGGTTCAGTTCAAGAACGTATTTCTAGTCTTCACACATTAACCCTCATAATCTAGGAAAAATAACCTTCACTATTTGCCATGTGGAGCCAATGTACTCTTTTAATTTAATTTTATTTTTTTCATATAAATTTAACAAATAATTCACAATAATAATATACAGATAGTGAAAATGATTTATGAAACTTAGTAAGAATTTAAACACAATAAAGCCAGATTTTTATGTTTGCCTGATGTTATGGATGCTCACAATGAGCAAAAGCCTCTAAATACAACTTGCCCACCAGCACTCATTTGTGAATCTGGGAAATATGTGTCTCATAAATATAGATTCCAGCTAGGTACAATGGTGCACATCTATAATCCCAGAGACTCAGGAGGTAGAGGTAGGAGGATCCTAAGTTTGAGGCCAGAGGCAGCCTGTGTAACTTAATTAGACACTCTCTCAGAATAAAAAGTAAAAAAGGGGTTAGGGGTGCAGCTCAGTAGTAGAAGTGCCTGGGTAGCACAAAAAGAAAAAAAAACTTCTCTGTTTTTAGATACATATTCTATATTTCAAATACATACAATGTGTGATCAAAAGATAGTATATGTTTAAATTTTAAAAATATATTTCAGTAAAAGACATATTGCCATTAATCTCCCTCAAAATATTTCTTCTGGCTCTGAACACACTTATCCCATCATTCTTGCCACTTTCTGAAGCACTTCTAGAAGTTCTCTTTCATGAGTGACTTTAGTTTCTCTGTCATAGATGTTTTAATGTCCTGAATCAATTCAAAATGTTTACCTTTCAAGGTCATTTTGAATTTGAAGAAGAGCCAGAGGTTACATGGTGCCAGATCCAGAGAATAAGGTGGATGAAGACACACTGTAATGTTTTTGTTTGAAAGAAATTGCCACACCAGAAGCAACATGTGACATTGATTATTTTCCAGATGGAGGATGAATACTAAAGACACTTAGCTAGGCATGGTGGCACGTGCCTGTAATTCCAGCAACTTGAGAGGTGGAGGCAGGAGGAACACAAGTATGAGGCCAGAGGTATCCTGGGTAACTTAGCAAAACCCTGTCTCAAAATAAAATGTAAAAAATTGGCTGGGGGTACAGTTCAGTGGTATAGTGCTTGTAGAGTATGCATAATGCCCTGAGTTTAACACCCCATTCCTGAGAAAGAGAAAAAGAAAGAAAAAAAAGGGAAGGAAAAGGAAAGAGAAAGGAAGGAAGGAAGGAAGGAAGGAAGGAAGGAAAGAAGGAAGGGAGGGAGGAAGGAAGGGAGGGAGGGAAGAAGGAAAAGCATAGCTGGGGATGATTGCTAAGTAGTGCGAAAATAATTCCTAAAGTGATGAAATAGTAAACGTTCAAGATATAGGAAAACATGGAAAATCACTAAGAAGTTGAAATATATCTGATACTTACAAGATCCAATGATTCCAAATGATAGTTACAAAACAGAAAGTTTTATTCCAATTTAATTTTAAAAATGAAACATTTTTCTTTGTTCTTTGGAAAATCTCTAAGAAAAAGGTCACAAAATGTAAATACTTAAAAACTGAACTATTCTCTAAAAAAAATTCAGAAATAAAAACTAATTCACCTGAATCCAGATGACATATTGAATTAAATGCATATATAATATACATAATTAATATATTAATATTTATATATAGTACATCTATTAATGAATACTAACAGCAGAAATTAACTGTGTATATCTGTGTGTTGATATATACCATCCATTCTTCTGTATTATGTACAATATTGAGGTTAGGATTCTGGTGCTCCACTTTCATTTTATTCACTACAACCATTGTTATAAATCCAATTTGGCACCAGTTTTTCTCTAGATCAGTCCTGAGGACTATGATCTAGTTCACTGCCCTCATAGGTGGAAGACTGTGAAAATCTTGATTCGGTAAACAACTTGAGCTTTTGATCTGAAAATAAACAGCTTCCAGGGAAATAGGACCAAAATACATTTTGTTTCCCTGGCTCTGTCTCTCTAACTTAGAAACTTCAGCTGCATACAAATCACTTCCTTCCACATTACACCCAGGAACATCTTTTGGGTACCTCATTTGTGTTCAGGAAGACATTCACTTTCTTAGAGACATAGTGCTTTTTGGTGTTGCTCTTTTGGAGACAGCAATGTTCCTACGTGTGTTGGCTGGGCTAAGTGCAAAGCTTTTCCTCTTGATAAACCAATCCCCCAGTTTCTTTATTGATAATTTCTGTAAGTTTCCTTGGTACCAATCCTACAGAGAAATGAAAAAGTTTTTTTTTTCTTTTTACATAATAATCTCTTGGAGGGATCACAAGGAAATATTGTTGTTGTTAGATGCCATCAAGTTGTGTCCAACTCATAGAGACCCTCATAGGGTTTTCGATGGCTGATTGTTTTTCGGGATTGCCTTGGGAGTGGATTGCCACATTCCTCTCTCACTTTTGAGGAGCTAGGAATTGAACTCGGGACCTCAGAGACTGCATAGCAGCACTCTACTAACTGAGCTAAATCCCAGTCCCAAGGAAATATTACTTGAGCCTAAATGTGTCAGAATTTAGTGAAGCCATTTTTCTAGGTTTTACCCACCTCTTCTTTCTTTCTTTCTTTTCTTTCTTTCTTTCTTTCTTTCTTTCTTTCTTTCTTTCTTTCTCTCTCTCTCTTTCTCTGTCTCTCTTTCTCTCTCTCATTCCCTCCCTCCGCCTCTCTCCCCCTCTATCTCTCTCCATATAGGATTTGAGTCAAGGCCACATGCAAACACTATTTTTCTCTGTGGGTGACTAAACTATCTGGTTCCTATTTCTTCACTTAATTCTGTTATATGCCAGTAGGTTTTTGATGGCATTAAGAGATAGGGTCTTTAGAAGTTGATTAGGACCACCTCTCTCATGAATGGGGATTAGTGCATTTATGAGAGACTTGCAAGGGAAGTATTGACCCCTCCAACCAAGTGAGGATGCAACAAGAGGCACCATCTTGGAAGCACATAGCAGCCCTTGCCAAACACCAAATATGCCTAGACTTTGATCTTGGACTTTCTACCTTCCAGAACTGAGCCAGCCCCCGGCCCAAAACGAACAGTCCCTGTGGGGGAGGGGTGAGTGAGAGAAAGGAGACAAGGGGACAAGTCTGCAGTTGCTGATCAAGTCCGTTTATTGAACGTCATACAGGAGGTTTTATAGAGCAAAACGAGAGGGCTGGGTCTATCTGCTTACAAAGAGCCTTGTCTTATTACTATTGGTTACACTGTTGCTGGGGGAAGTCTACTGTGAGCAGGGCCAAGCGGAGAGCTACTGGTTAATGCAAGGAGGTTGTGAGAAAATCTTGCTCTTCACCACAAGGCCAAGATAAACTCCTGTTGTAACTATCAAGAATGCCCACGTCCTGTGTATCTGGTACACTGCCTCCTCAGCCTTATCCCTGGGATCCATCAGGGAGGCTTGTCATAGCCTTGGAACATGCGGTTCCCAACACAGAACTGTGAAAAACACATTTTTATTTCATGTAAATTATCAAGTAAATTATCAAGTCTCCAGCATTTTGTTGTAGCATCAGAAATAGTCTAAGTCATGGTGCAAGATAAAAGACAGTATTTTACTGAAATATCTCTGTAGTTAAGTACTTATTGTTTGGTTTTATATCAACAAATGTTAAAAAGTTCCTAAGTTAGAAGTTGGAAAACAACAAAATATGTGAAGAAGTAATTTATAATCTTATGAAAATATGGACTGCGCCATTCTGTATTCATGATTATTAATCTGAGCTTGAAAGAGATATGGAAAAAAGACAAGTAATATTTTATTCTGAACTTTGAAATTCATTTGTCTTTACTTTTTTATGCTTTGACAATATTTTCATTGACTACTTGAACCATGCTGAATAAAAATAATTACGTGAAATGCTCAGTTTTATAAAACTGACATCACATTGTAAATTCAGTATTATATCCTGCTTTTTCACATAAATTTATACATGAGCATTTTCTGTGTCATTAAACATTATTTGAAAATACAGTATAATGGCTTCATAATTGGCTATTGCAAGGAAATATCACAATATATTTAACTGATCTATTGCTAGACATTTAAATTGTATCCAATTTTTCACCATTGTGAAAAAAGGTTATAAACAATATTGTAAATAAGCTATTGATGGTGTATTTCTGATTCTTATTTCTCTGGGATGGATTTCTTAGAATAGAATTACTACCTCAAAGTTTATGAATAAGAACTTTAAACATATTGCCAACTTGAGCATATGCATTTAAGTTTATTCAGTGCCTTTCGAAGCATTGATTTTTAATATAACCCCCACAAAACAAAAACAAAAACAAAAATCAAAGTAAACCTTCCATCACTGAGATTTCAGATATTCAAGAAATTCCAAATTAGGTAGTACATTTAATGAATTATTTAGACATGTTTTCACAGGAGGGTGCAGAATGTGCTCACTATCAAGAATTTCCCATACTTTAGCATTTCTTCTAGATTATTAAAATATGACTGAACAAAAGATTTCATATAACTAGATGGCATGGTGGTGCACTCCTGTAATCCTGGCACTTGGGAGACTAAGGCCGGAGTATTGGGAGTTCAAGGCCAACCTGGGCTACACAGTAAGATTGTGTGTCAAAAAGACAAACAAAAAAGGGCACTACATGTGAAAATAAGAGATCATGCTTCTATTTGGGAGACTCCATTTACCCGACAACATTTCAGTATATTTATCCATTCACACATGTATGTTTTGAGCAAAGCACGTACTATTGGTTGTCTACATAATTTTGGAAAGGAAGCGTGTCCAACTTTGTTGTTTGTATAAATGGTGAAGGTGAGGCTCAGAAAGCTTTGTCTGCTACGACACATAAAATATACTGCAGAGGTTTGATCTGAACGCAGGTCTCTGTTTATAGAGCCTCTGTGAAGTCCTCTATATTATTTTTCATGTCTGAGTAGTACAGTTTCAGGTTTTGAGCTAAAAGCAAAGCTCTTGCGGCTCAAGCGTGAGCATTTGGCACTGAACATATTGGAATGGAGAGATTAATTGGTTCCTCTCTCCATTCAGTCCTACCTGGATTTGCCCTTGTTTATTCAGCATTGTCCATGTGCCAGATCTTATGTGAAATGCTGTTTTTCACAATACCTCGATTTGAAATTCAGGAAGCCCAAGTTTATTTTGGTTAAGGAATACTGAGTTCCCTACATTCACCATATCAGACAGTTCAGAGAGCCGGCGAAGATCAGTCGGCCTAAATAAATTCTAGAATCTGCCAATGTCAAATTTGACACTTTCTCTGCTGTGATTTCTCAAAATTAACACAACGAAAACTCTGAAGAGCTTTTCCTATTGTTATTTGTCAGGCCTCACATTTTTCCCCATTTATTTTTACCTCAAGATACTTTTTGCTTATAACTATATTGTTCAGAGTGTTCAGGGAAAAGAAATACTAAAGTGAAGTGGTGTATCAGAAAAATAATACTAACAGCAAATGGAGAAAAATTAGGTTGAATCCACAAGGAAACCACACTTCAGGTGACATTGATTTGTATACAGAACTACCTAAAAGGCTCTCCAGTGATTCTAAATACTTAAGAGTATATTCATTTCCTTCTAAGAGAAACCAAAATTGCCCAGTAATTTAATTCTTATTGAACAAGAAAGGCAGTCACACACACACACACACACACACACACACACACACACACACACATAAACTCACTTGTTTCCTTATGCCTATTCCATGTGCTTGAAACAAAAGGGTTAGAAATATATTTATACAACTTGAGATGAAAAGGCAACCTTCAGCTATTGTTAGCTTGGCCTTGGACTTCTTGGAATGTCAAGTGATCAGTTAAGAAGTTGTAGCCAAATTGCCCATGACAGAATATTTTCTCTTACAGAGGCAGACAAACATCTATCATGCAAACTTGCTGTTATCAGCAGTAACAATGGAGGTACCAATAGGACAATGAGTTAAAAAGTATAAAGGAAGTGTTGGGAAACCTTTTCAGAACATACTTAGGCCTTTTTTTGATGCTTCCTTTTATGTTCTTTTAGTCATTTTTAACATCATTGGTTATTTTTTTCTTAAATACTCTACGTGTTTTAAAAACTACTATTAATATTCTTATAAAGATAATGATTGATTACTGACATTTTTTGGCAGAAGATTACCATCTGAAAAAGTGTACTGTAGAAGGTACACTTTAGTTTACAGTTTATATTTTGAATAGCCAACACTTGTCATACCAAAACAGATATCAGAAGTACACCCATTTTAATAAGAGCAACTTTGCTGGAGAAAAATTATCTGCACCTTTCAATCAGAATACATAACTTCACAGCAAGCAAGAGACTATTCTGTTGCCATTAAAAATCTCTCTTACATAGAAGATTTTCCTCACAGGTTTTTGCAGAAATCAGCCTACCTGATTTATACAAAAGAACACTGCTCTCTAGTGGAATAAGGAGAAAGAAATGCATTACCTCACTCAGTTTTCTTGCATTCTTGGCTGCTACTTACGAAAGGCGGCTGAGCTTTGTCCTGGACTTATGACATGTTATGATATATGGCTACAATTATTGTGATATTATACTGTGAAGTGGTTTTGCTCTTGTAATCAAGCAAAAATCTTTCCCCCAAACCCTCTTTTGTAAATTGAAACCAGTAGGTCTTACCAGCCCTTCCTTCTCAGAGCTGCCTGTACCAACAGAAAAAAGCCTGCAACTAATAATGATTTAATTTACACAGGAACTTGCAATAATTTAACTCACATCAGGTTAATTTGGAAGTGATTAATGGCAGCATTTATGGAACTGGAAATTTTTAATAATGCTTTACTTGTGAATTTATGGCATTTATGTTCCAGATCATGGGCTGCCTTTTTGTTGTGTTTATCATCTACCTCTCCCTTACCATCCTCATGCATGATGTTCATCCCTCCCTTTTCTATCCTTCTATGAGGCACAAGTTGAGATAAAGGTAACAGATCTTCATGCCACATTTTTTTTGTCTCAGTGAGAGGGGCCACAAAATGAATTACAAATTTACTCGGAAGAGATATTCTTTACCCTACTTTGCTATATATCATTTTTTAACAATACTTGCAAGGATCACAGACTTGTTTGATGTCCTTGGACACTGTTTTCACATGTTCTAAGGTGGTCATCCTGAAATCTGCTTTTTGGATTTGCCACAGCAATTTCAGCCACTGGGTAGGCACAAATTTGGGTAGGAATATAGAGTAGATATTCATTCTCCACAGACAGACACACTTTGAAGGATTAAAAAAAATATCATCAAAGTGCCCTATCCTTAAGGCTCTGAGAAGTCACTTAAAGGTGGCTCCTAGCCTCAATTTTCCCAAGCTTGATGGCAGACAGAAGCCTTGCTTGGTTCAGAATCTTCATATGCAAATGCACATTTACATGTTGTTGTTGTTGGGTGCCATCGAGTCAGTATCAGACTCATAGCGACCCTCATAGGGTTTTCAATGGCTGTTTCGGGATTGCCTTGGGAGTGGATTGCCAGGCCCTTCTCCCATTTTTTGCGGTGCTGGGAATTGAACTCGGGACCTCAGAGACTGCAGCACAGCACTCTACCAACTGAGCTAAATCCCAGCCCGCACATATACATAGGTATCAGGTAAAGATGAATAATTGCCCCATTCCTACCACCATCACTTAAATTCTATCCACTTGTTGAGCAGCATTAGGATTTCAGGACAAAATTGTAAATAGCAATCTGAGGAAATAACACTTTGTTCCAGAGCTGATAGGGAACAAAGGTGAAGTGGACGGTTGGACACTTATACTCCTGCTAGCCGGTGGAATGCACAGTTGTTATGGTCTGAATCTTAAATATCCCCCAAAGGCCGTATGTTGATGACTAGCTTGACAGCCTGTGCTGTTGTTGGAGGAAGGTGGAACCTTTAAGAGGTGGGGCCTATGAGAGGTGATAGGTCATTGAGGAAGTGCCCTTCAAGGGGGTATCGGGATCTCTGTCTCTTCATCTCTCTTTTTGCTTCCTGGCTGCCACAAAGTCAGCAGCTTCCCTGCCATGAGATTCTGCTTCACCACAGGCCTAAAGGAACAGCAACATGAACCAAACCCTCTGAAACTGTGAGCGAGAATAAACTATTATCCCTTTTAAGTTGTTTATCTCAAGTATTTGTCACAGTGACAGAAAGTTGACTAAAACTAAGGTGGTTATTCCACAGCCCACTCTGCTTCTGTTTTGATTATGCTCAGTCTTGGTGGATCACTGTGCACGTTGGAGCAGCTGAAGTCAATAGCAAAAAGAGAAAAAAAGATGTTTTGTGAGAGGAGCATACTGCTCTTTTCTTATGTTGCATATTTAGTTTACCTCCACCTCTTCACACCTGGGCAAGATTAATCATCGCTAATTAAATTTCCCTGCAAAAACCATTTTTTGAAAAAAAATCTTCACCCTGAGCTATGTGTCCTTTGATAGAGGAGGTAATAAAATGATGCTTCTTTGCAGTTATCTCTTCCATACCAATGAAACAAAGCTCAGTTTCAAAATTCTGCTCAGAGGCACTTATTACTTCCAATTTTCACATGTGTCCGAACAACAGAACCCCATTGTTCAGGTAGTGGAAGCTGCTACTGTAAGCAGGCTTTGTGAAGAGGTGGAAAGAACACTGAGGTGAGAAGTACATTCACGCTTCAGCCCCTCCAACGCACTTTGAGCCTCGAGTCCTGTCACCTCTATGTGACTCAGTTTTTGTTTTACCTGTAATATTACCTTCATTAAGAGTTGCTATGGAAACCGGGTGTGGTGGCGCACGCCTGTAATCCCAGGAACTCAGGAGGTAGAAGCAAGAGGATTGCAAGTTTGAGACCAGAGGCAGTCTATGTAATTTAGCAGACCCTGTCTCAAAAAGTGAAAAAATGAGCTGAGGGTGCAGCTCAGTGGTCCAGCACTTGCAAAGCATGAGGCCCTGGATTCAACCCCCAGTACCGCAGGGGGGAAGAAAATTGCTATGGAGATCAAATAAGGCAGTGTAAGAGAAAGATTTCTGGAAAAAAAAATGATGTCCTCCCTATATTGATGAGGTTGAATACTCTTAGCTACACTCAAAGCTGTATGAACTCTGTTTTGTTTCTTAATCTCTCCAAACTTAACTTTATGCTTCAGTAAAATGGGAGTAATAACTACAGATTGTCCCCAATTTATGATGGCTCCATTTATGAGTTTTGGACATTAAAATATTATGACAGACACAGATGTCCAAGAAGAAACCATACACAAACTCTTTGACTGGTGATGGGGTTGAGTTCCAATACAAACTATTGTAAATTGAAAATATAGTAAGTCAAAAATGCATTTAATGTACTTAACCTACTTAAGATAACAGCTTGACAACACAGGACACTGGAGAGCATCAGTTGTTTTCCCTAGTGGTCATGTGGCTACCTGAAACCGAGGGTCACTGTTGTTGCTCAGCAGTGGGAGAGAGGGTACTGCTCCTTATCACTAGCCCTGTTGTTGTTGTTGTTGTTGTTGTTGTCATTAGGTGCTCTCCAATCATGTCCAACTAATACCAACCCTCCCAGGGTTTTCAATGCCTCAGTTTTTAAGGATTATTTCGGGAGAAGATTGCCATGTCCTTCTCCCATTTTTGTGGTGCTGGGGCTTGAACTCAGGGACTAAGAGTGCAGAGCTGCACTCTACCAACTGAGCTAAAGTCCAGCCCTATCACTACCATGGAAAAGGAAGGAAAAAAATTCAAAATTGTAGTTACATTTCTATTGAATATGTATTCATTATGAATATGAATATGTATGATGTGCACCATCATAAAGTTAAAAAAAATCAAATCATGGTCAGGAACTGTCTGTACTTCTAATTTTGACTTTCAATCTTTTCTCATGTGAAGGGTATGCCAAATACTCTCCTGTGATGCTGGTCAGTGGCTGAGTCTCAGCTTCCAGTCAGCAACACAATCACAAAGAGAAATAACCAACACTCCATGGTGTACTGTGTTGCTACGCTCTGGTGCTCAGGAGGTTAGGTATATTAAATACGTTTTTCACATACGGTATTTTCAACCTCTAGTTTGTTTATGGAGGCATAACCAGGATTTCAAACTTGTGAAAAATCCAGTTCAGGTTTTTCAGTTTTTATGTGTAATGAAATAACTAATGATACAAAAACAAACAAAAATAAACATTCAATGCTGACCCCAAATCACTTTTTCCCTGGGTTCAGATAATACTTGGGTTCAGAAAAATTCATGAAAATACTGTAACTGGAATGGGTTCAGAGTTTGGTTTCAGGTTATGTTTGAAGCCTTGCTAGCTAAACAGATATTTAAACCTACACCGGGACCTTGGAAGTTTTAGAATATTGAACCCATACCCAATCAAACCTAATTTTCCACAGGTTTGAAGTCCTGGGCATAACCTAACCATAAATCAGGAAGAATCTGTACTTCACTCTGAGGGCTGTTGCAAAGGCAGGAGAAAATATATGGCAAACCTCTGCCCCAGTTTTAGCACATAAGAAGGGATCAACAAATGCTGTTGTCAGGTGCCATTAAGTTGGTATCTGATTCACAGCGACCCTATGTACAACAGGCAAAACAGTACTGTCAGTGCTTCTCTGCTATTCATAGGGTTTTCAATGGCTGTTTTTTGTGGGAGTGGGTTGCCAGGCTCTTCTTCCAGGCTTACAGCACCTGGTGTTCCCCAGTGATCTCCCACCCAAGTACTAACCAGGCCCGACCCTGCTTAGCTTCCAATATCTGACTGGATTGGCCACCACAGTGGTATGGCTGTAGGCCAACAAATGTTAAATGTAGATTTAAAAGAGAGCTCTCTAATGAGTGTTAGAATTAGTGCATGGTAAGCACCTAGTGCAGTTCTGGTTATACAGTACTTGTATCAAAATTGCAAGATGGGATGATAATCGTAATGACACTATTGATGATGAGAATGATGGTGATTATAGCAATAAGCAAAAAAATGACAAGGATAGACAAGAAATGCCTTATATGATATTTGGACAATGTTAGCTGGAAGAATTCTGATATAGTAAAAAAAAAAACCTAACATACACAGGTTTGAAAATTGGTTCTACTACTCAGCCATATTTTGGCGTTAAGCAAGTGATGAACTTCTCTGAGCCTAGATTTTTTTATTTGTGTAAGTTTGGTGATGCCCAAAGGAACAATCACTAAATTATATGGCCAATATACTGAGATTTAAACTATTCTGGAAAAATGTTATCCCCTTTTCCCTTCTCCAAGGAGAGGCTGTTAAAGACATAGTAGGCATGAGTGTGCAAGCAGATGAGGAGAAAGAGAGGGTTGTGTGGGTTGGTTTGCACAGGCCAGGCTGGAAGGAAATCACATCATTTCACTCATATTCTGTTGGTTGGAGCTAGTCATAGGACACTGTTGTTGTTGTTAGGTGCTGTTGAGTCAGTATTCAACTCATAGCAACACCACATACAAAAAACGAAACACTATTCTCAGTGCTTCTCTGCCATTCATAGGGTTTTCAATGGTGGATTGATTTTTTGGGAGTGGGTTGCCAGTTCCATTTCCCAAGCCTGCAGCACCTGGTGTTCCCAGGCAGTCTCCCATCCAAGTACTAACCAGGCCCAACCCTGCTTATTTTCCAAGATCTGACAGGATCAGATGCCACAGGGCTAAGGCTACAGGCCCTAGGACACCAGTTGTATGCAAAGAGGGTTGTGGAGAAAAGTTAACTGCTGAGAAATTGCTTTCTGGCAACAACTAACCTATGGAACAGGAGCATAAATCTATGCCAGAGAATTCATCATCTTTGCCGTAGTTAGCCTTTTTGGGCTTCAAGCATACATGCCTTCCCCACTACCCTGGAAACATGGAGCATAGTGTCCATTGCCTCATGGGAAACAACCCAACATTCACTCCAGTCTCTCCATCCAATGCAAAGTCCAGGACCTGCAGGAGTTGCATAACCCTTACCGTTATGTCCAGATGTGGCTTCTCCAGCTCCAGCTGCCTAGGATCTAAAAGAACGAATTATTCACAAATCTACTTAGATTTCCAATTAAGAATGAATCAGATGCTGGATACACACAATGACATCCTTCTCTTTCATTTTGCAATGTTGGAGATGGATCCTAGAGACTTGCACATGTTAGGCAAGTGTTCTACCACTGAGCTACATCCTCAGAAGACCGCCAAAACTTCTTTAAAAGAGAAGATTTCAGCTATAGCAACTTTGAAGGCCTCCTACATTGAGGGTGAGGAAGTTCCTTAAGCAGTACAAACTTCTTGGAGATATTCCTTGAAAATTGGCCTGTATTACCTAAGGTACAGAAATATCAGAGACTCTTCCTTGTTAATTATCCTCTATAGCCATATTTCAAGTAGAAATTGAGATAAATACAGAACCTGGAGACTTAGAATTTCTGCACAAGTGTCTTACTCAAGTAAGTGTGAGGTATCAAGAGCTGTTTTAAAGCTTGTCCAATCAAGGAGGATTTTTAAAAGGTGGGACACATGGTTTCTTTGGCAATACAATTTCCTCTGATCCATTTTCTGGTAGGGAGTTCTGTGTTCAAGTAACCCATGACAATGCTGAAGTTTACCTGAGCCCTCTGCTCTTGCAAAACAGTGATGGTTAAGAAATCCCCCATCCTTCTGTGGAAGCCTGGGAAGAGATTACAAAAAGAACTACCCTTCTCCCGATGTCTGAAGTAAGATTCGCAGGTGGCTCCCTTGTTTATCCACAAAGACAGACACAAGCTCTCCAAATCTACTTGCTTCTCTCACAAATGGTTAGTTGACTTGCTTGTTTCCATTGATTAAAATGAACAATATACCTACCAACTTTATTTCACCAAACTCTCATCAGGCTATTCTCCTTCCTCCAGGCCCCTGAACTGTGTTTTACTCCTAATCCTCAGCAGGCAGTGAAATGCCCAACAGATCTACTGAAGAGTCTCTCCTGAGAGCTGGCTGACTGCAGAGGAAACCATTTTCTGCTCTACTGAACTGTCTAGGGACACTTCTGCCTCAGCCTATTCACTACATTGGGTTCTTTCTAGCTCTATTTGCTCCCCACTGTAAAAGAAAGGTTCTTTCTGTCTCACCTTTGTAGATCTCATGATTAAAGTGCTTTCTCTAATGGCAATAGCCTTTTCTGAAAAAGTATCTGCTCAACTATATTGAGTTTATTTTTATTTGATACCCCAAAGTTCTATATTAGGAAAAGCTCCTAAATTTGTTGGTGTGTTTGGTTTCTTATCTGTAGTCTCCTTTATTCATTAAGGTTTTCAAAACTTGATGCCATTAACACAACAGGAAAGTAGGTTAATTCCTTACTCCAAACTTGACCATGAGACATTTTGTCCAACTAGGAGATACAACTGGGGCTTTGTAACTCTAGAGCAAATGAAAAATATCATATATGTTCATGTCCAGTTTTGTGAATCTGAGATTGAATCATCTGCCAGGTGTCACATTAAATTCCTTAAGCAGCTTCATTTATACCTCCCACAAACTACACTGAAAATGAAAATGACAGAGGAGGATTCATAATCATGAGGAAGTATGAATATCATTGCAAATATAAATCGGAGAAATTTGGAAAAAATGATTGGATAAAACCATTTTGGGACATGAATATATGTATATATGCATGCATATATACAAGTGAGCAAAGGGAAAATCATTAACAGCCTCTTCTAAGAAAGTTTTTGATCTCCTTACAATAAAAATAAAGACTTCTAAATAACAATATAATCTTAGAAATCAAAAAAAAGCAGGATGTGAATGAAAATGTAAATATCCAAACATGTGGATTAAGAAAATGTATTTAACTTTGTGGTTGTTAACTGCCATCCAGTCAAGGCCATCTCATAGTGAGCCTATGTACAACAGAACAAAACACTCTCCAATTCCGTGCCAGACACAAGATCTTACTTATGTTTAAACCTGTTGTTTCAGACCTTGTGTCAATCTATCTAGTTAAGGGACTTCTTTTGTTGTTGTTGTTGAGCTGCCACTCTCCCAAACACGATGTCCTTCTCCCAAGGATTGGTTCCTTCTGAGTACATGTCCAAAATATGTTAGACACAGTCTAGCCATCATTGTTTCCAAGGAGCACTGTGGTTGTACTTCTTCTAGGATAGATCTGTTGGTTATTTTGGCAGTCCATGGTATGGTCAATATTTGTCTCTAGCACCATAATTCACAGCCTCAATTCTTCTTCTATCTCCCTTGTTCAATGTCCAGCTTTCACAACCACAAGATGGGACTGAAAATACTATGGTATGAATCAGGCACACCTTTGTCTTCTATGTGACATCTTTAATTTTCAATGCTTTACAGAGATCTTCTACCACAACTTTTCCCAAAGCAATGTGTTTGATTTCTTGACTGTTGCTTCTGTGGATGCTGATTGTGGAACCAAGTAAAGTAAACTCTTGGACAACCTCAATGTTTTCTGCATATCTTGAAGCTGCATACTGACCCAGTTGTAAGGATTTTTGTTTTGCTGATGTTGAGGTGTAATCCATATTGAAGAATATGTTCTTTGATATCTATCAGTAAGTCTTTCAAGTCCTCTTCACTTTTAGCAAACACAGTTGTGTCATCTGCATTATGCAGGTTATTAATGAGACTTCCTCCAATCATAATGTTGTGTTCTTCTTCATAAAGTCCAGCTTCTCAGATAATTGCTCAGCATAGAGATTGGAGAGGGACGGTGAAAGGATACAGCCCTGACACACACCTTTCTTGACTTTAAACCAGGCAGTGTTTCCTTGTTCTGTTTAAACAATTGCCTCCTGGTCCATGTACAGATTCCTCATGAGTACAGTTAAGTGCTCTGATATTCCCATACTTCGCAATGTTATCCATCACTTATTGTGATCCACACAGTCAAATGCCTTTGTGTAGCCAGTAAAACATAGGTAGACATGTTTTTGGTATTCTCTACTTTCAGCCAATATCCATCTGACATCAGGAATGATTGCCCTGGTTCCACACCCTATTCTGAACCATGCTTGATTTTCTGACATTTCCTTGCCGATCTACTGTTACAATTGCTTATGAATGATCTTATGAATGCAAAATTTTAATTGCAAGTGATATTAATGATATTGTTTGATAATTTCCACATTCAGTTGGGTCTCCTTTCTTGGGAATAGTCACAAATGTGGATCTCTTCCAGTCAGCTTGCCATGTAGCTGTTTTCCAAATCTCTAAGCAAAACCAAGTGAGCATCTCCAGTGCTCCATCTGTTTGTTGAAACATTTCTATTGGTATTTCATGAATTTCTGGAGGCTTGTGTTTTGCCAAATCCTTCAAGGCATTTTCCACTTCATCCTTCAGTACCATTGGTTCCTGATCATATGAAACCTCTGGAAATTGTTGGTTATCCACCAATTCTTTTTGATATAATGACTCTATGTATTCTTTCCATCAGGTTTTGATGTTTCCTCCATTGTTTAATATTTTCCCTGTAGAATCCTTCACTGTTGCCATGTGAGGCTTGAATTTTTCCTTCAATTCCTTAAGCTTGAGGAAAACACAGTGTGTTCTTCCCTTTTGGTTTTCTATCTCTAGCTCTTTGTACATGTCATTATGATATTTGATTTTATCTTCTCAAGCTGCCTTTTGAAATCTTCTGTTTAGTTCTTTAACTTCATCATGTCTTCCTTCTGCTCAACATTCAAGAGCAAGGGTCAGAGTCTCTTTTAACATGTAATTTGGTCTTTTATTTTTTTTCCTATCTGTTAAATAACCTTTTGCTCACCTCATGAATAGAGTGTTTGATGTCATGCCACAACTCACTTGGTCGTCCATCATTACTGTCTAATGCATCAACCCATTCTTCAGATGGTCTCTGAACTCAGGTGGGATATATTCAAGGTCATACCTTGGCTCTCATATGTTGTTGTTGTTGTTAGGTGCTGTCGAGTCATATCCGACTCATAGCAACCCTCAGAGGGTTTTCAATGGCTGACTGTTTCGGGATTGCCTTGGGAGTGGGTTGCCACATCCTTCTCCCATTTTGCAGTGCTGGGAATTGAACTCGGGGCCTCAGAGACTGCAGAGCAGTGCTCTGTCAACTGAGCTAAATCCCAGCCCACTCTGGCTTTCATATACTTATTCTAATTTTCTTCAGGTTCAGTTTGAACCTGCATATGAGCAGTTGATGGTCTAATCCACAATCAGCACCTGGTTTTTTTCTGACTTTGATATTGAGATTTCCATCATCTCTTTGCAAAAATGTAGTCAATTTGATTCTTGAATTTTTCATGTGGTGAATTCCATGTGTATAGTTGCCATTTATATTCATCAAAAAATGTATTTGTAATGAAAAGGTCATTGGTCTGACAAAATTCTATCATGCAATTTCCAGGATTGTTTTTGTCATCAGGGCCATATTTTCCAACTACTAAGACTTCATTGTTTCCAAATCTTGCATTTCATTCACTAGCAATTATCAGTCCTTCCTGATTGCATGTTTGATCTATTTCAGATTGAAGACACTGGTGAAAACCATTCCTGACTTCATTTGTAGCCCTAGTTGTAGGTGTGTAAATTTGAATAATAGTCATATTAACTTGCCTTCCTCATAGACATATGGATGTTTTTCTATCCTTGACAACAATGTACTTCAGGAGAGTTCTTGAGATATCTTTTTTGATGATGAATGCAACCCATTTCTCTTTAATCTGTCACAGTAGACCATACAGCCTGCAGCCATAGCACTGTGGCATCTGATCCCATCAGATCTAGGAAGCTAAGCAGGGTCAGGCCTGGATAGTATTTGGATGGGAGACTGCCTGAGAACATCAGGTGCTATAGGCTTGGGAGAAGGACTTGGCAACCTACTCCCAAAAAATACAGTCATCCTTTCAAAACCCTATGAATGGCAGAGAAACATGGACATACTGTTTTACCTGTTGTGCATAGGGTCACTATGACTCGGACACTGACTTGAAGGCATCTAACAACAACAACAACAGTAGACCATATGATTATCTGATTCAAAATGTCCCATGCCAGTCCACTTTAGCTCACTGATGCCTAGAATGTTGTTTATGTGCTCCCTTTCCCTTTTGATGATTTATAATTTTCCTAGATTCATATTAGGTACATCTCACATTCCAATTATTAGTTGATGATTACAGTTGCTCCTTCTTATTTTGAGTCATGCCACATCAACAAATACAGGTCCCTTGGGCTTTACTCCATTTTTATTATTCAGGTTGACTACCCTGAAGGAGGCAACTCTTCCCCAGTCATCTTCTGAGTGCCTTCCAACCTGGAGGGCTCATTTTCTAACACTCTATGTGACATTATTTCTCTGCTACTCATAGGGTTTTCAATTGCTAATTGTTTAAGAAGTAGGTTCACCATTTCCTTCTCCTTAATCTGTCTTAGCCTGGAAACTCAGCTGAAATCTGTCCACCATGGGTCACCCTGCCGGTTGGTATCTGTAGTACTAGTGTTATAGCTTTCATCAGTACAGCAACATATAAGCCCCAACTGTTAGACAAGTGGGAGATTTAGCTTTGAGCTCTCTGAAAAGCATAGATAATAGGGGAATTGATTTTATTACCCAGTTCTCAATGTATAATAAAGGTAAATATCTGTGAGTAATCAGATAAAAGAATTAACTGAGATCCCTACTGTAACTCCTTTCAGAAAAAGTAAATCTGTAGTAATGGAGAGCCCCTGGTCCTCTCATTGACAAATTGGAACATTTGAGTTGGGTAATAAGAAATGTGGAAAGCTGTGTTTTTCTCCACAACAGAGAAGAACCTGAAGCTCATGAAGCAAAAACTGGGGAGATTGGGCAAGTCAATGAGGTGACACAAGGTCATGCTGTATATTTCAAACCATCTCTATGACTTCCCACATTTTGAAGGAGAATCACTAAACCTCTTTAAATTCCATTTATGTGTGAGGTCATGTGGTGTTTGTCTTACCGTGCCTGGCTTATTTCACTTAACATAAGGCTTTCTGGGCTTATTCATGTTGTCACAAATGATAGATTTCATGTTATTGTAAGGCTAAATAGTATTCTACTGTATATATATTCCATATTCTCTTAAGCCAAATTCTCTTAATCCATTCATCCATTTATGAACTCAGACAAAGCTTAGAGATGTTTTGTTTGTTTTTTTAATCTAGTAAACATGCTGTGTTCATTGGCTGGGATTACAGAAAAGTATAAGAAAGATAATATTAGAAGAACAGGAATTGGCTGTAAAAGTACAGTG
>VMDO01028618.1:0-23625 GCA_007922755.1 Pedetes capensis
TATATGCTCTGCAAGTGCTGGACCACTGAGCTGCACCCCCAGCCCATTTTTTTACTTTTTTGAGATAGGGTCTCGCTAAATTCCGCAGGCTGCCTCTGGTCTTGAACTTGCAATCCTCCTGCCTCCGCCTCCCAAGCTGCAGGGATGATAGGCGTGCATCACTGCGCTCGGCTTCATTTTCCTCTCTTATGTGATTACATTTATCCTCACTTTCCCCATCAGTAAGAGCTATGAGGGCGGAACACCAATCTTTGGTGCATTGCTGCATACCCAACATCCAAAACAGCCTGGGAGGCATCTGAGCTCCACACACCATGCTCTGAAATGAGTGAGATGGGAGATGCGTGAATGGATGGATGGATGGATGCGGGATTTACAGGAAGAGGCATAGTGCCTGGCCCACAACAAGTGAGGGACGCTTGTTAGTTTTAGGATGTCGATGATGACGTCCAAATGTCTCCATGAGGCGGATGCACTGTGGGTACACTGTGGGCCTCCTGTACCCCCCAGTGTATGTTCTGGCAGGACGGTGAGAATAAAAAGCGGACTACGCGCCTGGCCTGCAAATCCTCTCTACCACCATCAGCGATGCTAAAGAACAGAGTTTTTACAGACTCTGCCTCTTCACGTCTTCTCCTTCTCAGCAGAATTATAGAGGCCTGGGGAAGAGTTCATCCTGTGTCCTCAACTCTTGACTCCAAACACCTTTGTATCTCTCCTACTAACATGACTACCAGCCGTCTCATCCATGCACCCCACCTCATCCCAGCCACCTGACGGCTCCCAGCTTCTGGAACTTTCACAGTTCTTTGCTGTCTTGTATCTAACGTGCCTCCATTGTTCCCTCTTTCATTCCTAAAGATGCTCTCTCCAGAAGCCAGCTCCACCATCATCTCCTCTGTGAAGCTCAAGCCCAGATTTCCCAGCAGTTTCTACCTCTTTTCCCTGGTTTTCCATAAAGACTTCTCCTTAACAGCACAGGGGACTGTGCTTTCTCCCTCCCAGGTCCTTCTCCCTCAATCCAGAAATCAGCATTTCCAGGGCAGGGGTACTGTATATGGTGGGTGGGGAAGGGAAGTTCTAATTCCAGTCCCCAAGCCTGTGGTCTCAGCTGCCAAAATTCCTGGGTTCCAATCCTGCCTCTTCCATTACCATCTGTAAGAGCTTGACAAGTTACTGAATCACACCATGCACAGGTATCTCACCTGTAAACATGGATCCGAATTATTACCTGTCAGTAAGCACCGAATGGCCTGAAGCCATAGTCCTGTGGCATCCGATCCTGTCAGATCTTGGAAGCTAAGCAGGGTTGGGCCTGGTTAATACTTAGATGGGAGACCGCCGGGGAACACCAGGTGCTGTAGGCTTGGGAGACAGACCCAGCAACCCACTCCCAAAAATCAATCCGCCGTTGGAAACCCTAAGAACAGCAGAGAAGCACTGACAATACTGTTTCAGCTGTTGTACACAGAGTCGCTTTGAGTTGGATACTGACTTGAGGGCACCTAAAAACAACAACAAGCACCAAATACCACAGACCATTCCAGATGGAATGGGTCATGTTAGGGGATGGCTTGGGATGGGTGGAATTAGAAGTCATCATTACATAATTTATACACCCATATTTGGGGACCCGTTCAGAATGAACCAAGAGAGAATCAAGTAGACAAAGTAAACAATGGTTAAAGATATTTCTGAGCATGCCCAGAGCTTTATTATCCTTGCTAATTCAGCTGAAAACGCCTCACACTGAAATCATCCCTCTAGTTTGTTCATCTGGAGGACAGGTCTTCACCGGTCACATGCACATAGCTGTGTGGGCCACGCAAGCAGTGCTGAGGTAAACAGTGTCTGAACATCACACCCAGAGATGTGAATTCAAAGCAAATTCCATAGCACAAAAAAAGTTACAAAATCTCTTTAAATATTTAACTGCATTCCCATAGCACAAAAGTTCATATCTTGCGGGGAACTTGGAGAGCTGTAGAGCATAGCCCGGGCATACAGCAACCCATCTCTTAGTAGGACTGTGCCCTCTGGCCTCGTTAGCATGTGGTGGACTGGAACATGTTAAGGAAGAACGCGCAGAAGGAGCTCCAAGTCTCGCCACAGAACTCCAGGGCAGTCTTCCTCTGGTTTGCCACATCTGGGTCCTCCAAACACTCAGGACCTTCGATGGCTGTGGTCTGGGTCCCCGGGGGGCTAGAAGATGTGTCCTCTCTGACCTTACTTAGCTCCTTGTTCTCTTGGATAGGCTCCCTGGGCTTCATGTTTCCGAGCAGAGTGGAGTTCACCAGCTTGAGATTAGAGTCTGGAAACTTCTTCCTGCACACCCTGGTCTTCAGGATGCCTTTGGGGTTCCCGCAGATGTCCTTCTGTTTGTGCAGCACCCGGCCAATTTGCTTCCAGTAGTCCTTCTCCTTGTTGTTCTTCAGGCACCCAGCCGGGTTGCCAGCAAAGACACAAGAGAACTCCTGGTCCGTGTGAGTGCACTCGACCTTTAGGGTGATGGCGGACTCCTGCTCGGCCACAGCCCATCTGCAGGTGGCTTGGTCTTTGGTAACAAACTTGCCACTGGGCATGGACTTGGAGGTCCTGCTTCTCTGCTTATCGTGGGCCTTGCCCAGAGAGACGGATGGATCCCCACTGGGTGCACTGCCCTCTGTGTTCTTTGCTCCATTTTTGACCTTTTCTGAGAGCACCTGGGCGGCCAGGAGGAGGAAGGAGAGCAGAGTGAGGCTGCGGATCCTCATGGCTTCAGCTGGGCAGGCACCTACTTGACGAAAGGCAGAAGGGTCAGACAGGCAGCATCCAGGTACGGGACTATAGGCTCCCCCTCCACCCCTCGACACATGCCTGCCTCCTGAAGGAGACCAAGGATATGGCTGGCTCCTGGCACCTCTGCAGAGCAGCCTGCCTGCTCTCATCTCCACTGAACCTGAGTCTTGAGACTCACAAAACTACTACACAGCATCCTTTCCTCCACCGCTTTCTGAGCTTCATTAACTCTCCTGCTCACTCAGTTATTCCCACACGTGCTCTCTCACTCAGTTCTTCATCTCTTCTCGAAATAAGTATTAATTGAGCACCTACAACATGCTATGCACTGGTCTAGGTGTTGGACATACTACAGTGAGTCAGAATGCCTCAGATCCAAAAGGGCTTAGAGGCAATTCTGTAAGGGATTTAGACAGCATTGACTAGGCAGCCTGTTCCATCTCTGCCTTCAATCTGATAGTGCGCAAGTTATTTCCCTTCTCTGGAAATCAAGGTGTCAGATAGGATAACCTCCAACCCCTCTTCTACCTACAGAGCGCTGGATTTCTGTCTCATGTGCCTCAGTGACAACAGAATGAGAAAGTTTGTCCTAAGAGTCATGGATGTGTCATGAGAAGAGATACTGAGTGCCAGGCGTGGTGGCGCACACCTGTAATCCCAGCGGCTCAGGAGAAGGAGGCAGGAGGATCGCAAGTTCGAGACCAGAGGCAGTCTGTGTAATTTAGTGAGACCCTGCCTCAAAAAAAGTAAAAAAAAAAAAGGGCCGGGCGTGCAGCTCAGTGGTCCAGCACTTGCAGAGCAGGCAGGTGGGAGGCCCTGGGTTCAACCCCCAGTACCGAGGGAAAAAAAAAAAAAACAAGAGATACTGAGTCACAGGATGAACATACAGAGGGTTTGACACGCTGAGCTGGGTGCGGCTGCGGAGTAGAGGGAGAATTTCAGGAAGAAATAAGAGCCCCAGGAAGGCAAGAAGACGGGGAGGTCATCCAACTTGACGGGGCAAATTAAAACAGGTTGGATAAGGATGAATTTCAACCAGATCATTTAGACTACATGGTTGAAGGCAAAGACCATGCTTGACTGACATTGAGAGCCCTGTAGTTGACAGTACTGGGCATACAAACAGCCCTTGATCAATGCTCTTTGAAAAAAAATCACTGAATCAACTGGATGACCTGACTTTCAATGCCACAGTAAACTACACGGATTTTATTAGGTAGACTGTAAGAAAACCACACACAAAGGGAGAGGAGAAGCCGATATCTATTTGACATCTGCTATGTGCTAAGTGCCTGCAGCCGTAGACCTGTGGCATCTGATCCCATCAGATCTCAGAAGCTAGGCAGGTTCGGGCCAGGTTAGTCCTTGGATGGGAGACCGCCTGGAAACACCAGGTGCTGTAGGCTTGAGAGAAGGACCCAGCAACCCACTCCCAAAAATCAATCTACCATTGAAAACCTCATGAACAGCAGAGAAGCACTGACAATCGTGTTTCACCTGTTGTATGCAAGGTTGCCATGAGTCGGATACTGACTCGATGGCACCTAACAACAACAACATGTGCTAAGCAGTGGCCCAGCATTTGATTCTCACCTTGCTTAATCCAATAAAGAGCCCTGACCCATAGCTTTTAATGTCACACCTGCAGGTAATAGCTGTGACAGTTAAAGTGCAGACAGGTAAGTAAATTGCTCAAGAAACCTTAGTGGTGCCGGGCACAGTGGTGCACGCCTGTAACCCCAGAAGCTTGGGAGGCGGAGGCAGGAAGATCCCAAATTCGAGACCAGAGGCAGTCTGCGTAACTTAGAGAGACCCTGTCTCAAAAAGTAAAAACAAAGGGCTGAGGGTGCAGCTCAGTGGTCCAACACTTGCAGAGCATGCAGGTGCGAGGCCCTGGGTTCAACCCCCAGTACCGCAAAAAAAAGAAAAAAAAAAAAAGAAAGAAAAGAAAAAAAAAAAGAAACCTTAGTGGGTAGAGACAAATTGTACAGGCAGCCAGACCATGTCTCTCTTACTTTCTATCAGCCTTCTTTACAACTTCTTAATATTCACCTTTTCTCTGCCCTTCAGAAAATATTAGCAAGGAAAAAAATAAAACAACGATGAACTACACATGATTTGGTTTGGCATAAATCACAATGACAAGCTAATTCACATAATCTGTGTTTTGTTTTTTAAAATGCATAACGTCTGAAAACAGGAAAGGCTCAGGAAATGGCTGTGATCTCATTTATTCCCAGGAGTTTAGCCACCCTTGTGACTGGGAAGGAAAAGGCAGTCACGGAGTTGGGCTAAAGCATGGGACAGGAGGCTCAGTGAGCCAGATGAACACCAAGTCATTCCCATAGTGTGAGGCTCGCCCTCCACCTGCCACCATGGGATCCAGAACCCAGGGAGCCCCGGTCCTCAGGGGGAGTTGAGAAGTTGGCTGAGTAAAGAAGCTCCTAAGTGAGCCTCTTACCTTGCTCCAGGAAGCAGATCTGGTGCAATCCTAGCTGTGAGGTAAGCGCAGGCTTCCAGATCTCTCAGCTGCAGTGCAAGGCGGGCTCGACTATTTATAAGAATCCCAAGCAGATTTTACAACACCCACAAGTTACACCGCTCCCAGCCACGCCCCTCAGAGGGAGCCAGTTCCTAAAGGGAGAGCGCTGGGTGGAATCCAGCGAGCAGGGGCTTACATGCATGCCATCAGACCTGCTTCCTGCAAGCCTTCCTTTCCTACCCAGGGGCCAGCATGGAAGCAATGGCTGAACCTTGCAAAGACCCTTCTTGATGAGGAGAGGACTCAGCTACCATATCTTCGGAGGGAGAGCAATAACGACTGTAATTATAGCTGCCAATCCCTGAGCCCGTTTTACCCAAGAGCTCTCTCTGAGCCCTTATCATCTCTCTTCCATGCAATGGTTCTTCTTAGTTTACCAACGGAGAATTGGTGCTTAGAGAAAGGAAATAGCTTGTCTGCTTTCACAGAGCTAGGAAGAGAGGATTCCCAACTTAAATCCAGGACTTCCAACATCTGTGGTCTGATCTCTTCCTACCTGCCAGTATCAATAAATATTTGGAAAATGAGCACCTGAAGTCACTGAAGCCTCTAAGTTTTCTCTGAGCCACCTGAAGTTTCCATGTGGATTCATGTGGACAGAAGACTCCATGGGCCTGAGGGGCCAGTAAAGAGGGAATTATTTTTTATTTTTTATTTTTATTTTTATTTATTTATTTATTTTTGTACTGTGAGGCTGAACTCAGGGCCTCACGTATACTTTGCAAGTGCTCTACCACTGAGCTGCCCCCCAGGCCCCAGGCCCTTTTTTCAATTTTGATCTTGAGATAGGGTTTCACTAAATTATGCAGGCTGCCTCTGGCCTTGAACTTGTGATCCTCCTGCCTCAGCCTTCCATGTTGCTGGGATTATAAATGTGTGCCACTATACCCAGCTCAACAGGGAATTCTTGATATTGGAATTTCAGTTGAAATTCACATTCAGGTCACAAGAGGGAGCTCACACGGGTCATGCGCTATAGGTAGATTCTTAGACCAGAATGACCTAGGCTGGGAGTTACTGGCCACAGCATTTGTGTAGCTGTGTGACATTGTCCAAACTACTTAATTCCCTTGAACCTCTGTTTTCTCACCTACAGTGTGCAGATAATAATGGCACCTCATTTAGGGCTGCATATTGAGTTATTGCCTGAGGTGAAACAGGAGAGTTTGAGTTCATAATGAGATCTTTTAGCTGCACTTTTTGAAAAGAGACATTTGCATTATTGCATATTCGATGTTTTCAGAATATTCCTCAGTTTTGAATTTGGTGTTTTTTGGCCAGATTGGAGTTATGCTATTCCTCTCTTTTCAAAGAACATAAATGAGCCGGGCATGGTGGCGCACGCCTGTAATCCCTGCGGCTTGGGAGGAGGAGGCAGGAGGATCGCAAGTTCGAGACCAGAGGCAGTCTGCATAACTTAGTGAGACCTTGTCTCAAAAAGTAAAAAAATGGGGCGGGGGTGCAGCTCAGTGGTCCAGCACTTGCAGAGCATGCAAGCTCGAGGCCCTGGGTTCAAACCCCAGTACTGCAAAAAAAAAAAAAAAAAAAAAAAAAAAAAAAAAAAAAAAAAAAAAAAAAAAAAAGAAAAAAGAAAAAAGAAAAGAAAGAAAGAAAGAATGTAAATGATAAATGCAAATTTTCCTTTAGAAGATCCAAGAAATGAGTACAGTTGGTAACCACTCAGCAGTTAAGGCTGGTAATTGAGTGCATGTCCCGTCCAGTATGGTCACTGACAGGAGATTTCAAGTTCCAAGCTGATTGTTTTCCCATGGTTCTTACTACACAGAGCTCCTTGACTGACAGCACTGGCCTATTGGTGTGCTCACAGAGACTGAATGAGTGGGTGTGTTAGGTTTCTGAGGTGAGCCTTGTTAAATGCAATACTACCAGGCCAACTTTGTTAAAAGTCAATCTCTTCTTCAAAACTAATCTCATGAACAGAAGTAGAAAATGCTGAGCAGTTGCATGAAAGCAATATTAATTTCCTGGTCAAATAATGTGCATGAAAAACCCATTATCAGAGAAAATGTGGTAACTGGCTAAACAAACATCACTGAACTCTGTTGGTGGTTAATCTGGCAAAAAACATTCATGTTGGAACCACTGAAGAGAAGATATATTCCAAATTTAAAGACCTCATTAGTCATTAGATTCCAGAGTTCCTGTTCAGTCAATGAAATGATACAATGCTAAGGCTTTACTTCTTTAGAACATTAAATGCCAACAAAGTATTTATGCAAGCATGTTGAGCGTCTATTAAAATGGATTTATCTTCGGGCTTGGATGTAGTTCAGTGGCAGAGCACTTACTTAACATGCAAGGGGCTCTGGGTTCAGTCCCAATACTGAAAAACATGTATTCAGAACACATAATATTAACCCATTTTGATAGACTCACTGTTCCGTGGTTGTTTCTGATTCTGAATCCATCTAACAAAATAACACCCAGTTTTTAATTTTAGGTTAATCTAAATGCCAACACTGTTTTTTCATAGGTTGTAAATACCAGAATATGAACAATTTTGAATAAAACAACCTAATAAAAATAGGCTTTTTCTCAAGTAACAGCTATTTCAAAGCTTTATATTTTATTATTATTTTTTTGAAAGGCTTTTTAAAAACCCTTTTATAATCAACTTCACTCCTCCTCCACCAAATCAAGCTTTTGGATCATTTCAGAGGTTTTGAATTTTTGTATTTGTTGTTGTTTGTTTTTGAGACAGAGTCTCTCTGTGTAGCCCAGAGTGTTGGGGTTACACGCAGGTGCCACCACATCCAGCCCTTCAGGAAATCATTCTTAACCAGCAGATATCCTGTAGAGAAATCTGCCCTTTTGGATAAAATTTTTCATGGTACCCATATCTCTGCATCTATGTACACAGCATGCACTCATGGCACAGAGCACACTGTTGTGGTTTAAATATGAAGTATTCCCCCACAGGCTTGAGTAGGAAATGCTTGGTCCCCAGCTTGTGGTGCTATTTTGGGAGGTTCTGGAAACTTTAGGAGGTGAAGCCTAATTGGAGGAAGTAGGACTCTGGGGGTGTGGCTTTGAAGATTGTACCAGTCTCTGGTCCTGTGCTTGTGTCCTACTTCCTGTCTCCCATGAGGTGAACAGCCTCCTCCTCCACAAGCTTCTGCCGCCAGGATGTTCTGCCCAAGTGCATGGGGCCGATCAACCATGTGCCGAGCCTTCTGAAATCCACAGCCAAAATAAATCTCTCTTCCTTTAAGTTGTTCTTACAGGTAGTTTGGTCACATCGACAGCAAAGTGGCTAATACACAAACACATACTTGCGTATGTCTGCATGCCATCTCCTTACCTTGGAGTGGAGGAAGTTCTAGAGAATCTCTCTTTGAATTTTCAACCTCAGGTCCATGTGTGTTATAAAAAATGCCAGCTTCCCTACCCCTGGAAAGGCAGATGACAGGCTGTCTCTGCGCTAAGGCTGTGAGTCACCAAGCATGTTGGTATTTAACCATGTTACCTCCTTCACATACACAGATGAAGATACTTGATTGAAAACCCCAGAGATGTCTCTGAAAAGGCCAGTCAGGGTACTCACACAGAAGGGTACTGACTCACAAAGAGCAGAAAGATTCACACAGTGTGCTGCTTAGGAGAAAACAAGAATGAGCAGGGGAACAAGACTATTAGAAGTATGGGGTAGACTCCGATGAGACCTCATTCATCCCACCACTCAGTATCCAATATGTTCCCTCCTCCCTTCATTCATCTGAAGAGTACTCAGGAAGCACTTGCTGTTGGCTGACTGGGAATACATTCAAGACTTCCATGGCCCTTGCTTTTAAGGAGATGGCAGACAGTAAGAGATTAAGTTTACAAATGATAACAACATGGGGTTAATTGTTATGTTGGAAGGAACCCTGAGGTGGGGACTTCTAAGCTAGCCAGAGCCTAGCCTGAACCCGTAACTACACAGAGACAGCTTAACAAAGGGGGAAAAGGGGGGTTATTAATTCATTCATTCTGCAGTGACTGCTGTAGGCAAGGCACAGCATCAGGCACTCAAAGGAATGCCAAGGTGAGATCATTCTGATCTTGTCCTCATGACCTGGCCAGTTTAGCCCAGGTTCTCTATCAGGTGCTTGCTCTAGTGGTAACAGCTTATCACCCTGAGGTTTTCACACTATATTATGAAATCTTGGAGTCATGCAGTTTGAGATGATATCCTATCCCATGATGAGTTTCTGAGGCAGCACAGTGTCACCTGCAATTTAGGACCTGGGACTCCTTTCCGAGAGGGCACCACTGCAGCGGATGTGAATCTTAGTGTTTGCCATGTTTGCCCAAAACAGTGGCTTCTTTGGACAATCTGTGCCTCTGGATTATATACCAGTGAAAACATCTACACCAAGAGTAATAGATCCGCAGACCACAAAATGGTCCATAGCTGTGTTCACCAAGTTTTTGCTTTCTATAGAAGTTAAGATTCAAATGGGTCCCATATCCGATGAGCAACCGCCTGGCTGATGGGACAATTTATAGCTAACTGATTCCAAGAGATTTGGGCCCTCCATTGGTCCTCCGGCCCTGATAGGATAGGGGCAAGTTGGAAAATTTCTAAAGATAGGTTAAGTCCTAGAAAAATATAGCTCTTTAAGGGATTTGTGTGATGAACTGACTTTTAGAAGGGACATGTTTGAGGAAACCATTATGTCTCAACTAAACCAGCAATCAGACATGAAAGTTCTATCGAACGTCTCTTCTGGCAGGTGAGCATCAGGCGTTCTGAGAAGTGAAATGGCTATTGTTACTAACGCCTATAACTCTGAAAGGAGGAAGGCATGTCCTGGCATGGTCTTGGGCTGTGGCCTTACTATATGTAGGGACATGTGTGACTTTGATTCATACTTTGGGTATCTGTGAGGCAAGAGATTCTCATGTTTCTGTCCTGGAGGGGATAATTTTTAGGCAGTGGCCCAATAGTGTATAGTAAATGTCAAGAAAGAGACACTCTTGGCCCAGGTCCCCAGTAGTAAGATGAATGTCTAAAGTTTGGCCTAATGCATTGTTTCTTGGGTTCTACCCTTCACCAGTTTGCAACCATAGCACCCTAGCATCTGATCCCACCTGATCTCAGAAGCTAAGCAGGGTCAGCCTGGTTAGTCCTTGAATGGGAGATGGCCTGGGAATACAAGGTGCTTCCGGCTAGGGGAAGGACCTGGTAGCCCACTCCCAAAACAATTTGCCATTGAAAATCCTATGAATAGCAGAGAAGCATTGTATGTTGCTGGGCATGGCACAGTGTCACGGTTGTACATAGGTTGGACCTGACATGACAGCACCTAACAACAAACAACAGACCTTCACCAAGGACACGCTGACCAAGGGCCAAAAAGCAGCAACATTTTGCTAAGCTCCATGACATATGGTGGCCATTTGCATAGTCTATGGAGTCCATTTGCTGTTTAATCAGTGAACTCCCCAAGTAGCCAAGAGATCTGGGGTGGAGGGTGACCTCCTCCAGCATCCTGGCATCTGGCAAGAGATTCAGACTAAGGGGATTCACAATCTCCTGCAGGTGGAATGGGCCACAGGGCTGAGTTTGACTCCATCCAATCTTGGGATGCTCTCAGTAGCTGTGTGAAGCTTGTGGCTATTGTTTCCTTGACCGAAGCATAATGGGCAGCTGGAAGGGAGGTCACAGGTGCTAGTCTGAAAGTCTCTGCTTTCAGGATAACCCTGTAGATGGCCAGTTGTTGTTGTTTTAATGGTGTTTAGCACGAGGCAGCTTCTTTTTCTATGGTAAATCTTAAAAGAAAAATTATTAGTGTATATTAATTGTACAAATTAATGGCTTTCATTTTGTGACATTTTCAAATACGCATATAACATCCTTTGACCACGTTCACCCATCACCTTCATTTTTTTTTTTTTTCTTATAGAAGTGGGGAGTTTGGCGCAGGGCCTTCAGATGCTAGGCAAGTGCTCTAACACTGAGCTGCATCCCTAGCCTTTTTATTTTGAGATAGGATCTCATTAAGTTGCACAAGCTACCTCTGGCTCAAACACGTGATCCTCCTGCATCCGCCTCCTGAGTCTCTGGGATTACAGGCATGCATCATGGCATCCAGCCATCACCCTCTTTTATTCCCCTTCCCCACGTCCCTTGGTCTCTTTCCTCTTCTCTAATATCCCCCTTCTACCTTCATGTTTTCTCCCCCTAGATTTCACATATGAAAGAAAACATGTGATACTTGTCTTTCTGATTTGGTTTATTTTGCTCAATCGAATGATCTCCAGCTCCATTTGTTTCCCTGCAGGTGACATGCTTTCATTAGTACTTTGTCATGTATATATACCATGTTTTCTTTATCCGTTATCTGTGGATGGATAATTTCATATCTTGGCTATTGCAGTAGTGGTGAGAGAAACATGGGCAGGCAGGTGCCTCAATTCTATGCTGACTTTAATTCCTTCGGGTGTACACCCAGGAGTGGTGTGGCTGGATCACATGATAGGCCTGTTTTTTAGTTTTTTGAGGAACATGCAAATTGATTTCGTTAGTGGCTCTAGGTATTTATTTTTCTGCCAATAGTGTGTAAGAGTTCTTTCCCACCCCCACCTCCTTGACAGTATTTGTTGTTTCTGTTTCCTTGATGATAGCCATTCTGACTGGCACAAGATGGAATCTCAAGGTAGTTTTAATTTGCGTTTTCCTCATGGCTAATGATGTCAGATATTTTTTCTTATATTTATTGGTCATTCATACCTTCTGTCTTGAAAAATATCTATTCAGTTCATTTGTCCATTGGTTGATTGGTTTATTTACTCTTTTGGTGCTTAGAAATTTTTTTCTCAAGACTGGGGTTGAACTCAGGGCCTCACACACACTAGGCAAGTGCCCTATTAATAAGATGTACCCTCAGCCCAATTTTTACTTTTTATTTTGAGGCAGCATCTCGCTAAGCTGCACAGGTTGTCTCTGGCCTCCTACCTTTGATCCTCCTGCCTCAGCGTCCCAAGTCTCTGCGATTACTAACGTGTGCCACAGCACTCAGCTATAATTGTTGTAGTTCTTTATATATTCTGAATATTCATTACCTGTTGGATAAATAACCAGCAAAGATTTTCTCCCATTCTATAGGCCATCTCTTTACTCTGTTGTTTCTTCTGTTGTGTAGAAGCTTTTTAATTTGTTGCAATTCAACTTGTCAAATCTTCCTATTATTTCTTGGGCTATAGGAGTCCTATTCAGAAAGTCATTGCCTATGCCTAGATCTTAAAGTGTTTCCCCTGCCTCCCCCTCCTGAGTCTCTGGGATTACAGAAGTGCACCACTATGCCTGGTTAAAACATAATGCTTTCTTGCCTTTTTCTCTTTCCTTCTCTCCCTCCTTCCCCCTTGTCCTTCTCCTGCTGCTCCACCTTCTTCCTCCTTCTTCTTTTTCTTCCTCCTCCCCTTCTTCTTCTTCTTCTTCTTCTTCTTCTTCTTCTTCTTCTTCTGCTGCTGCTGCTGCTGCTGCTGCTGCTGCTGCTGCTGCTGCTGCTGTTGTTGCTACTGCTGCTACTATCATTTGAAAATGAATTGTATATTTCCTTGTTGTTGTTGTTAGGTGCTGTGGAGTCGGTATCTGACTCATAGCGACCCTCATAGGGTTTTCAATGGCTGACTGTTTCGGGATTGCCTTGGGAGTGGATTGCCAGGTCCTTCTCCCATTTTTGCGGTGCTGGGAATTGAACTCGGGACCTCAGAGACTACAGCGCAGCGCTCTACCAACTGAGCTAAAACCCAGCCCTGTATATTTCCTTACAAGATATTTTTGCTAATTTAATGATCTCTTAAGTCTCCACAACCCTCCCTTTGAGCCCTATGGCCTTTCTGTTCTTCCTACCCCAAGATAGTCTCTACTATTGATCCTTTGGGGGCTGGGATTTAGCTCAGTTGACAGAGCACATAACAGCAACACATTGATCCTTTGGGGCCATGGGCTAGAAAGCTTTGAGATAACAAAGTTTTCTATCCTTCAATGACAAGACAAGGGAATAGACATCCTACCCTCAGACTGAGACAGGGCACAGGGATAAGGAAAATCATCACCAGCTTCATCAGTTTAGACAGTTTAGACACCATTTCAAACATAGTTAAGTCAAGCCCTGCAGAGTGACAGTGTTATCTGAATGTGACAGAGGGGACAGATAGGAAATTTGACCACAGTAAACACGTGACCAGGTTTGATTTAGTAACATGCTCCCCTCTTCTTTCAAGTTTAAATGATCTAAAACAGAAAAACATCCACCTTTTTCAGTCTCTTTAAAACAATCATGTGAATGAATTCGAGAAATTAATTTGTCTTCGACTTAAACTTATACTAGTCATTTTTTTTTTTTGAGATAGGGTCTCACTGTGTAGTCCAATCTGGCCTCGAATTTACAATCCTCCTGCCTTGGCCTCCCAAGTGCCAGGATTTCAGGTGTGCACCACCATGCCTAGCTATACCACTCATCTTTTTTGGTAAATTGCCACCACCAGAAGCTGGCAAGTTTAGACCAACATCTTTTCCAAAATGACCATAAGAGTCATTTCCAGTTTCTTGAAGCATCTGTGACTCTGTTCCGACACCAGATTACACCTCACTCATGATGAGCAGCCCGGGTCCTGTGCTCAGTTGGTGGACTCTGGTTAAGTGTTGAGTCTCTTCTAAGCCTCAGTAGCAGACTAAAACTTGTCTCAAAACTACAGATGGTGGCAGGACCTTGCTCCCAAATTCTCAGGGCTTCTGCTGTGGCCCATCTCAAGGGGCCAAAGCTCCAAGCAGCGTGCCTATTTGCCACTGACCCACAAGTACCACTGGATCTGCTGGATCTCGTGGCCACGTGGCAGAGCAGGTGCACAGCAGCCTGGAGCTGTTGCACAATCATCTCCTGCTCTGGGCCCCACTCAAAATTAGTAGTTTTTAGCCGAGCGCAGTGGCTGGCGCATGCCTGTAATCCCAGCGGCTTGGAAGGCAGAGGCAGGAGGATCACAAGTTCGAGACCAGAGGCAGTCTGTGTAACTTAGCGAGAATCTGTCTCAAAAAGTAAAAAAAAAAAAAAAAAAAATGGACTGGGGTGCAGCACAGTGGTCCAGCACTTGCAAAGCATGCAAGTGCGAGGCTGTGTGTTCAACCCCCATTCCTGCAAAAAAAAAAAAAAAAAAAAAAAAGTTAGCAGTTTTTCAGGTCACTCAATAGGTGGACCTGGGGAATATACCCAAGTGAAAATGGCAGAACACTCCAAAGCCCAGACAGACCCACGCAGCATTGTGCCACTTTCTTGGCTGTAGGAGGGACCATGTGCAATGACTTATCCTCCATCTTTCAAGGGATGTCTTGACATGCCCACACCACTGGAGCCCTAGAAATTTCACTAACGTAGGAAAGGCCCCTGAAATTTAGACAGATTTATTTCCTGCCTTCTGGCATGCCGAAGCCTACTAATAAGAGCAGTTACTACTTCATGTTCTCAGGTCCAATCAGCATCCAACTGAATGGACTCGTGTGATATCCTTTAGAAGGGAAAAGCAATCCAGAGCACTGTGAATTAAATTATGACAGAGGAGTATGGCACTGACGTACCTTGAAGTCTATCGTAGCTTCCGGTGGACCTTAAGACAAGGATGGGAAAAAAAGAATTTCCCAGATCAACAGCTACATGTCAGATACCAGGAGATATGTTAACATGTTCAAGCGTGGGAACCATATCTAGTACATCAGAGGCGGTTGGAGTCACCACTTGGCTAAATTCAGAATAATCCACTGTCATCCTCCATGATCCATCCAAACAAGAGAGTTTGGGGGTGTGATAGGAACCACCACCCTGCCTCTTTCAAATCCTTGATGGTGGCACTAATGTCTGCTGTCGCTCTGGGGGTGTGGTGGTGCTATTGGTTTATATTTTCCTAGGGAGAGGCAGCTGTAATGGCTTCCCTTTGGCCTTTCCCACAGTAACAGCCCTCACTTTATGAGTTAGGGAGCCAGTGTGAGGGTTCTGCCAGCTGCCAAGTCTGTGTGTTCTACTTACGCATTCTGGAACTGAAGAAATTACTACAGGATGGGTTCAGGGACCCATAGGACTCACCGAGAGTCAGATATGGACTAAAATTCCGTTCCTCACCTGACCTCTGTCAGCCCCTACTTGGATGGGAGGCATACAGTGACATTTTGGGTCTCCTGAGATCCATGTCAGCTCAGATCCAGTATCCAGTAGTCTCTGAAAGGACTGATTATTTCCTTTTCCCCCACACAGATACTCTGTACAAAATGGAAGACCCACTAGGGCACCGATGGAATAAAGATTAGCAATATAAAATATTCGTAGTGTACCAGGGTTCTTCCTCTTCATTCAAGGGGTATGCGTGGGTCTGTAAACTGCTTCATGCCTTGAAATTGATTGAGGGGCTACAAGTCTCTGTCTTTATGATATAAATTTGTTTACCTGACCTAAAAGGGTTTTGCTTACATAGCTCAAGCCATAATTAAGTAAGCTTCCTGTCTATTTCACTTCACCATGATGAAGTCAACGCCATGGATTTACCGGAATCAGCCTATTCTATTCTGATTGTCACTTGCCTCTGTTGTCCATTACAGAAACTCCACCTACCTTGACTTTGACAGTTTGCTGTCATCGCTGGGCCTCTGCTTCCTAGCATCCAATTACATATATTCCTATTTCTACAAGCTTTTAGCTCAGTAGGTAGAGTGCTGCTGTGCAGTCTCTGAGGCCCTGGGTTCAATCCCCAGCACAGTAAAAACAGGAGAAGGACATGGCAGCCCACTCCTGAAACAATCCTGAAACAATCAGCCATTGAAAACCCTATGAGGGTCGGTGTGAATCAGTCATGACTGACGGCACCTAACAACAAAAACAACATGGTCAGCTGCTACTGCAGTCTGGTGAGACCTTTTGCGTATCCATAAAGGATGCCATGGGCAGAGTAGATATCCAGATGAGATTACGTGGAACAATAGGGGTGACTGGGTCTGCGTAGCCCTGGAGAGCAGCATGACTACCGCAATCCATTATTAGACTGAGTCAAGCAGTTCTGCCATTAACACGGTAGGTTTGGAATCGGGCCTCCAGTGTATGCCATGGAGATTGAAATCGCCTGCCAAGACCGTGGTCACTTCCCTAGTTGCTGAGTCTGTCTAAAGGTGAACAAGGGCCAGGCGTAGTGTCTCACACCTGTAGTCCCAGTAACTCAGGAGGTAGAGACAAGAGGATACAAGTTCAAGGTCAGGGGCAACCTGCATAACTTAGCATGACCCTGTCTCAAGATAAAAAATAAAACATGGGCTGCGGGTGCAGCTCAGTGGTAGAGTGCTTGCAAAGTATGTGCGAGGCCCTGGGTTCAACCTCCAATTACAATAAAATAAAATGAAACAAAGGTGAACAAGAATCCTTAGCTACCAGGTTTACCTTTGCCTTTGTCTGCCAAATAGAATATGTTGGTCCTCTGCCTCCATCTGCTGGCTACCACTGGTATACCAGACTCCTGTCATTCTGGACTTAACCTTTCTGTGAGTGGCAGATTCTGGCCACACGCTGGTAGCCCTTGAGAACAAGCAATCCTATATTTTTGACTGTCTGGGCCATTTGCAGTTAGTTGGTGTCATATTGTCCAGAGCACAGGGTTGTCAATAGTGGGATAATGGACAAGCCATTCAGTGGGTTTTTCATGCCCTTTAGCATTCTGAGGCTGGTTGTTGTTGCTGTTGTTAGGTGCCGTCGAGTCAGTATCCAACTCATAGCGACCCTCATAGGGTTTTCAATGTTTGACTGTTTTGGGATTGCCTTGGGAGTGGATTGCCAGGCCCCTCTCCCATTTTTGTGGTGCTGGGAATTGAACTCGGGTCCTCAGAGACTGCAGTGCAGCGCTCTACCCACTGAGCTAAATCCCAGCCCTCTGAGGCTGGTGGCACCCTCAAAAGGCAGGTGTTCACAGAGATCAGTTCCCTGTGTCCATAATCCCATCCTAAACACCCCCCAATCACTGCTTTCATTTTCTATTTTTGTCTATTATTTTTTACTTCTATTTCATTTTCTATTATTTTCTATTTCTATTTCATTTTCTGCCCCAATGCTTGGGTAGTGTAACAAATTTCCTTACCCCAGGCCATCAGAGGTGACAGTAAAGACAGGGGAGTCCCAATTCATTACTTCTGTTACCTGGTTTTCTTTATTGAACAGAGCAGAATTATGATGAGTTGGTAAGATTTGTAAACCCTGGTGCACTTTTACCCTGGCCCCGCTGGGAAGCAATGGGGACATCCTTGAATTTTATAGTCCCTATGTTACCTGACCCCTCTGTAAGGAAGGTCTGGGTTTGGGGATTTGCACAAACTAACTTGCCATCATGGAAATACAGCAACACCCTAGTACTCGGGGACAGAATACCTTTTGCGTATAGGTATATAATCCAATTTCAGTCTATTTTTGTACGGAGTGAAATAATGGTAGATTTGTGTGTTTTTCTTATGGAATAGGCTGTTGTTCCAATAGCATTTGGTGAAAAAGACTTCTCTTTCCTCTCTTTTATTTTTTAATTTTTTTTCCAAAAAATTGTGGTAAAATACATATGTCATAAAATTGACCATCTTAGCCATTTAAGCATACAGTTCAGTAGTATTAACTACATTCATGCTATTTTGAAACTGTCACCAGCATCATCTCCCAGAACTCTTTTGCTCTTACAAAACTAAAGCTCCATAAATATTAAACATTAACATCCCATTCACTTCTCACTCCAGCTCCAGGAAAGCAACACTCTACTTCACGTCTCTATGATTTTGATTGTTCTAGATACTTCCTACTAGTGGACTATGATATTTGTCCTTTTTGTGACTGGCTTTTTTCACTTAACAGAACATCCTCCTGATTCATCCATGTTTCAGCATAGGTCAGGATTTCTTTCCCTTCAAAATCTGAACAATATTTTATCATATGCATACTCCACATTTCCTTTATCCCTTCATGGCTCAATAGACACTTGGGTTGCTTCTATGTTTGAGCTACTGTAAATAATGCTGCTATGCACATGGGGGTACAAATATAGTGCCCCATTGATGTTTAGTCTATCTGCAGAGGAAGGTTCACATTTATGCATGTGACTTGGAGGATTTTCCCTATCTATACCCAGTCAGCCTGCAGCCGTGCCACTGTGGCATCCGATCCCATCAGATCTAGGAAGCTAAGCAGGGTCGGACCTGGCTAGTACTTGGATGGGAGACCACCTGGGAACACCAGGTGCTGTAGGCTTGGGAAAAGGACCTGGCAACCCACCCCCCAAAATTAATCTGCCATTGCAAACCCTATGAATAGCAGAGAAGCACGACAATAGTGTTTTGTCTGTTGTACATAGGGTCACTACGAGTCGGACACCAACTCGATGGCACCTAACAACAACAACAAACCCAGTCAACATTAGCTCAACTCCACCACCCTCCACACAAGTCCTTAGGCTCCAGCTCCATCTGACTGTCCACTCAACACTCCATGACACAGGCTTCTCTGGACCCTTGCCCCTGCCAAAGTATCTTTGCCTAAATTCCCTTCCATGTTTATCTGCCCGGGAAATTCTCATTCTGATTCCCGGTACCTGCAACTGGATTCATTGTTCCTTCATGTAGATGCCCATAACTTTACAGACACCACACTGTTATTATTGTTGATCATCACCTTGCCATGGTTCATTTCTTGCCTAATCCTGGAGAGTTGCATCTCCTGCTTAGACAACACACACAAAGCATAGGAACCACATGGCAAAGATTTATGGAGTATAATTGGATATTGCATTCATCCAGATTCTTCTGATCACAATAAAAGAAACAAATATCATATTAGCACACACGAAATTTGGAATTTGTTGGAAGTCTCTTATAACACATGGGAGGCACCCACATACATAGAACTGGGGACGTGACTGTCACCAGCATGCTCTGCGTTCATATCTCATCTCAGCTTTTCTCTGCACCTGGGCTTTGTTTTCTCAATCTAATCTCCTCTGCAGTTGGAAGCATGGGGTGTCAGCAACCTTGAGCTGAGCCACATGTAAAAAAAATCTCAGCGAGACACTTGATGGGTTGGGTAATGTTCTGCCATTAGACCCATCAACTATGGCCAGAGAGCAGGGTTGTGGGTTGAGCATCCCAGATCTGTGACCCTGTGGTTGGATTCAGAAGGACAACTGTTTTTCAGCAAGTAGAGAGCTGCTCCCAGATTAGAGAGGTTTGTAGTTTTTCTACCTAGACTGGAAGAAAAATATGCGTAAGGTGGATGAGGCAGGACAGCACCCATGAGTGCACCCAAGGCATCATCCAGACAGACCTGTGGATCCCAACCTTGCCAAGGATGGGGGCCCTTCTCCAACATCAACACCCTGCTCAAACTCACCCTTCATAATACACATTTAATAAGCAGTGAGTAAGAAGCAATTTTGACAGCAAGAGTGACACTTGAGGCATCACTTGAGCGATTTCTCCATGTAATTTGCATGGATAATCTCATTAATTCTTGCACCATGCCTGGGAGACAGATACAGTTATTAACTACATTGTTGAGAGGAGGAAATGAAATAATACCTAGAGCAAATAGCTGGTGACTGGTGGAGCCAGGGTTCCAGAACAGACCACAGAGACTCCAGAAAACCCATGCACTGAACCTAGACTGTTGCCAAAGTAATACAAAGCAAGTGGGAATTTGATTTGTGCCTTTAAACACAGTCCCATTTTATTTATCATAATACTATATACTGCCATCTGAAAATGAGTTGTATATTTATTCACAAGATAAATTAGTAATTGAAATGACCTCATGAATCCTTACAATTCCGCCATTTGATCCTTATAACTGTTCTTCCTATGCTAGGTTGGATTAACAAGAATTAATAAGAGTTAAGTCCATTGCCCCAGATCTTGGAGGTTTTGGGGCCACTGGCTAGAAAACTTTGAGGTAACCCAGGCTGTTATTCTTACATGACTAGGGAATAGAAATTCCATGCTGGGACCGGAACAGGGCACAGGGAAAAGCAATACCATGACAAGTTTCAGCCAGCTTATAATCTGAGGGCCTACACACCATTTCAAACATGGTTGAGCCATAGTGTCATCTGAGTGGGACAGAGGGGACGGACAGAGAATCTGGCCTTGACCAACAGGTGGTCAGGCTTGGTTTAGTAACGTGCTCCCCTCTTCTCTCACGTCCAAGCAGTCAAAAGCAGAAAAGGGGCGCTACCTTTTCCAGTCTCTTTAAAACGATGACCTGAATGAATTCAGTGACTTGTCAGACGTAGAACTTACACTGACTAAATGATATAATAAATTTTCCTATGTAGCTGTTATATGTGGGCTGGTTGAAGCTTACATTCTCCCTTGAATGACTGTAAGACTCCTGTTATCAATTTTCTGATTTTCTGTGACTATGGAAACACAGGCCAGTCTGGGACATGACGTCACTTCTCTTCTCCTTTGCTTCTGCCTGTCTTTTTTCTACCTGATGGATGATCATACTGCACATGGGTATAGTATGTGTCACTGTCAAAGCCCTTCCCTGAGTGTTATTACATTAGATCTTTGTACACGCTAGACAGAGTGGACATTATTTGTGCCTGGATTGAAGATGACGAAACTGACCTGCGTGACTTCTCTAAAGTGGCACCATTCATTGGTGGCAGATATCAAAGCTGCAGGCAGACCTCCTGTTTGAGGACAGTGTTAGTTCCTGCTTTGACAGCAGAATATTCAAAGGGGCATCACACAGCTAAGCCAGACAGCAACTGAGTTCGGGCTTCTGGGAAGAATCCAGCCTACAGCGGGACAGGGAAAATTCTGGAAAGATACCAGCTTGCAGTCTGGCCCAGGTTGGCTTCTGGAAACAGAGAGGTCTTGGGGATAGAAGGAGAGGCAGAGAAGGAGCAGGCATTTCCTGGGGTGTGTAGGGCAGTGGGTAAGTGGCCCAAAGGCTAGAGACTGATGGTGGCTGTGCTTTTGCACTGTCATTTCATAGGTCTTAATGATGGATATGCCTGCAGCCGTAGCACCTGTCAGATCTCGGAAGCTAAGCAGGGTCGGGCCTGGTTAGTACTTGGATGGGAAAACACCTGGGAACACCAGCTGCTGTAGGCTTGGGAGACGGACCCAGCAACCCACTCCCAGAAATCAATCCACCACTGAAAACCCTATGAATAACAGAGAAGCACTAACAATAGTGTTTCACCTGTTGTGCATAGGGTGGCTATGAATTGTACACCAACTTGATGGCACCTAACAATAACAACAACAATGATGGATATATAATAGCTTCAGGGGAACATAAAAAATATATTGTTACAGGGCTGGCCAGAAGATCTGTATGCGTCCAGGGTGGCACCAGACTGGAGCTGTACAGTAGAGAAATTATCCTTTAAGGAGATCCTTCATGCTGATCAACTGCAATCGTTTTTGGGGACGCAGATCTGAATATATTTGCCATTAACACATTGCCAAGGATTCATCATGCTCCGGTTTTACTTAGCTGATTCATTCAAAGCCCTGCGAATCCAGCCGTAATTTATGCCTCTCGCTGGAATTTCTCAAATCCTTCCTTCAGCCAGTGATGTTGTTATTAAAGTCAGTGACTGGCTTACTGCCCAAACTTGCCCACAGTTCAACCTTTAAATTGCTCAGTGTAAGAGGAAGATGCATTAGCATGTAGGTCAATGCTATAAGTTTGAATGCATCAATGCAATTAATTTCACAAATATTGACTGAATGTATAAACAAGCCCGAAGAGGTCAGGTGTCATAGGTCAAGTCCTATCACCTGTGAAGTAACAGAGAGTATTAGTTGTATAATGCCAGTTAATGTAGTAAGTAGATAAAACCTAAATCTTGCAGGCCCTCATATGAAGTCCAAATTAGGTGTTTCTAATCCACATTGAATTATCACCAACTAAATTGATTTGTTGCCTCAATAGCACCAGCCAGACTTTGTGACAAGAGTTAAGTCCATTGCCTAGCTGACACTGTACTATCTGGTGTTGGTGCCTTGGGAGGCAGAGGCAGGAGGATCGCAGGTTCAAGACCAGAGGCAGTCTGTGTAATTTAGTGAGACCCTGTCTCAAAAAGTTAAAAAAAAAAAAATAGTGGACTGGGGGTGCAGCTCAGTGGTCCAGTACTTGTAAAGCATGCAAGGGCGAGGCCCTGGGTTCAACCCTCAGTAAAGGAAAAAAAAAAAAAAAAAAGTACTCCACAGGAGCCTCAGCTGCCATCCCCTGCGGGCCCATAACTTCCTGTGACCCTCAGCTGTGTACATTGCTGAGTGCACTGAGGGAGCCCCTGGCACAGGACCGTGGGCTCTGCCTACAGTTACTCTCGGAGGTCTTTTGATCTCGAGAAATGTGGCTTCCTGGTGCACTTGGCTGGGCCCACCCAGGGCACTGGTGGAAACTGAATATGTCAGAGAGGATTGTCACATATCATCACACCGGGCTCATCCCATCCTGTGTTGGTCCCCTCAGATGCTAATGACAGAGTAGGAAGTGAAAACAAATTTCCAACGGAACATGGGAAGCGGTGAGGCTGGTCCCACAGATAAGCTATGGTTACATCCTTTGGAGGCTGCTGTCCCTCTCTTGAATACTCATGTTGTTGTTTTTGTTAGGTGCTCTTGAGTTGGGTCCAGCTCACAGCGACCCTGTGTACAATAGAACAAAATCCTACCCAACAGTGCGCCATGCACCTAATCTTTATGTTTGAGCCCATTGTTGTAGCTGCTATGTTTCTTCTCATTTTGAGTCATGTCACATCAGCAAAAGGAAGTCCCAGGGGCTTTACTCCATTCCCACCATTAAGGTTGAATCTACTTCGAGGAGGCAACTCTTCCCCAGTCACTTCCTGAATGCCTTTCCAACCTGGGGGACTCATTTTCCAGCACTATATTTGACAGTGCTTCTCAGCTATTCAATGGCTGATTATTTCAGGCTGCAGGGTCCTTCTCCCTAGCCTGTCTTAGTCTAGAAGCTCAGCTGAAACTTGTCCACATGGGTGGTCCTGCTGGTATCCGAAATACCAGAGGCGTTGCTTTGAGCATCATAGCCACACATGAGACCCCACAGCATGACAAGCTGATAGACACGTGGGAGTAACTCCATAATGATACTTAAGTGTCAAGAGCTACCAGGGGGTGGGATAGGACCAATGTATTCTATTTGTCCTACAAGGGCAGAGTCCATCTTCAGAGCTCAGGGTCCTTGTCCTCCTTTAGCAATGGCGGACAGGTACCTTTAGCAATGGCCTGGTTGGCCATTTCGACCTCCATGGCAGGCACA
>VMDO01028619.1:0-23674 GCA_007922755.1 Pedetes capensis
TTTATAGATGAAGGGGCTAATAAGGGGTGGATGAAGGCAGGACATCTTAGTATGGGGGAAAATCATGTCCTCTGCTGAGTAGTCGGTATCCCATTATGAAGAGTTCCATGACTGTCTGTTTGGTGAAGGTGCACATGTGTTCCTCAGAAAATTTTGAAAACAATGAAATAGACAAGGCCCAAAGGCTAACACTAATAAGATTAGGACAAGGGGGCCCAATTAGGGGTAGAAGCCAGGACATCTACAGCAGCTGTGCAAACCAGGAACCCCAAGAAGCTGAAAGCTATTGGTGAATGTCTGAGGCCTTTTATAGGGGTTTTTTTTGCTCTGTCTCAGACTTCCTGACTTGTTTTCATAGACACAGTACTTTTCTGCTACAAACATATAGATACCTCCTTTTCAGTGGCCTAGATGTCTAATCTCCAGTGATTTTGGAGAACTGCACCCTCCAATGAATCTATTTGATCTGGTAGGACATTGAGTTGTTGAGCAATAAATTGTTTGCTGTCTACCAGTTGTTGGGATAGGGATCTGGAGTATGCTATGACTATTATAGGCCCACTGATTGCTGTCCCCACACCAGCAGCAATTCCTAGGCCTATTAACAAGAGAGCAGCAACAAAGCACTTGGGCCTTATGGAGGCTGATAAAGGTACAGAATATTGTTGGTTATTAGGAGCTATTTGGATGTCTAAAGTAAGGTAAATTAAGGTACAAGTCCCTGTCCAATCAGTAGGAAGACAAAGATACATGTTTGTCCCACAAAGGAAAAAGATGCCTTGATTATCTAAGCAGACATTGTTATTGATAGAAAAGAGACTTAGTTTGTTACCTTCAGTTTCCCTTACTGACACAGTTCCACTTAAGGAAGCCCCAATTAGAGGTTGAAGGGATCCTGAGGGTGTATTTGTGTGGGGGATGAAGAAGTGTTTTCTATCACTATAGATTTATCATTTAAATCTACCCAAAATGTGAAATTGGGAGGTGTAAAGATTTAAGAGGATTTTATTGCAGGAGCCAAAAACCAGTAAACGCAACAGATCTTTATTAGGAGAAGCTGTTGGCACTTTCTCTAGCAAAGGAGAGAACAGCCACCAGGGGAGGTAGGGGCAAGGCTTTTATGGGCTCTAGGTGGGAGAGGGAAGGGTGATTAATATGTCACATTGGGATAGGTAGGAAGCAGGTGCATGAAGGGTTCTGACAGACTGGAAGAGTCAAGCCAAGTTTTGGTGGGCTTTTGAGGACTGGAGGATACTGGGTAGAAGAAGGCACTACCTTATACGGAGGAGGCATTCCGTAACAGGACATGCCTAACAAAAACAAACTGAGAGAGGACATCCTTGTCTTGTATCCCTAGCCATTAGGGAAATGCAAATCAAAACAATGCTGAGATTTCACCTTACACCAGTAAGAATGGCCAAGATCAATAAAACAAACAACAACAAATGCTGGCGAGGTTGCAGGGAAAAGGGAACATTTTTACATTGTTGGTGGAGCTGTAAATTGGTGCAGCCACTATGGAAATCAATATGGAGGTACCTCAAAAAACTAAAAATAGAACTACTATATGACCCAGCTATAACACTATTGGGAATTTACCCAAAGGGAGATGGGTCATCACACCACAGAGACACCTGCATCTCCACGTTCAATGCAGCGCTTTTCACTATAGCAAAGATATGGAATCAACAAAAGTGCTCTTCAACAGAAGAATGGATAAAAATACTATGGTATATATACACAATGGAATACTACTCAGCAATCAAGAAAAATGAAATAGGGTCATTCGCAGCAAAATGGATGGAATTAGAGAAAATTATTTTAAGTGAACGAACACGAACTCAGAAAGAGAAACAAACATATTCTCACTCATATGAGGGAGCTGATTCATAATTACAAGAAGGAAAAATCCTACTCAAAGGTCAGATCATAATAAAGGGGGGGGAGGGAAGATAAGAATGAGATCAATATAAATGGACTAGAAATCACATGTAATTGTTCTAACAAGATAAAAACAAAGACCACTACAGGAAAAGTTTCTATCTTAAACAGAAATGGAACCCAAGGACATATAGAAAAATACTACATAGTAACAGATAGAGAAGACTTGGATGGGAAACGTAGATGGGAAGGGGGGAGGGGGGGAAACATAGGGAAGGGTAAGGGGTAACCTATATGAATAATGTTTATCAAATTGCATATATGAAAACTGTCACAATGAAAAGCATGTCAAAATGAATCACATTATGATGTACATTAAAAATTTCTAATAAAAAAAAAAACAAAGTGAGGGGGCACATGACATCACACTAGTGGCTAGGAGAATGAGGACCCAGGTCTCCAAGGTAACCAGGACACCGTACCCACCTCCAGGAGTGCAAAGCTCTGCCCTAGGGTGCACGCATGGAGCCATGCTCTGGGAGGCACCAGAGACCCAGCCAGGTGTGTGCCTAGGGCTCTGTGGGGGGTAGAGTGGTTCTTCAGGAGTCTCCCAGCAGTTCTCTTGCAGAGGAGGTAAAGCACTTAGCCCACCCAACAATATCTATGCTCCTGATGTCTGGCAAACTTAAGGCTTATATTCTTATGTGTAATGTTGAATGTAGTTATTAATATAAATACTTCTGGTTTTTCCCCAATATATAGTAGATATGTAAGCAAGAGTAAGGGCTAAGAATCAATGCCCTCTTGATTCAAAGACCTAAATTGAAAGGGATTTCATATCTTCCTCATGAGAAGCTTTACTTTTAGATCCTGAAAGGTTATTATTGTTTATATTTCTAGGAGCATCTAGAAATAATACGATTCACCAGTATTATTACTTACTACACTGCTATACTACTGATGCTTCTGATTTCTGGTAGTATTACTTATGGTACTGGTAAGAATACCATATTAGTTTCCTTTTTAAAGTATAAGGTCAAAAGTCACCAAAGTTCTGTCTTAAAGTCTCAGTTCTTACAAATCTGCTTGGTATATCATAAGCTCTGATTACCATAACTTCTTTTTCTGGATTTTCACCTATTTCATTATCTGCTATGTCAGATAGATGCTGATTATCTAATGCTCTTTTAAGATTTAATATCATGATGAATACCATATTGCCATTATTTAACTTTTGTAGTGCCCATGATCTTTACTTTGATGCTTTTCAACTATTTTTCATAACTCTTCTGTTTTTATGAGATTTGTCCCCAAGATAATTTACTCTTTATCTAATATTTAGTAAGTGGTCTACTTCTAGGGGATATCAAGGATTGATGTATATTAGAATCTTCCTAGATCTTTCTCTTTATGGAAACAGCCAACCACCTTTCCTTTATTTCTATATTAATTAAGAATTTATAACACACTAACTTCTGAAGTAATATTGAAAGTTCTACTTCCACCATTGTTGAGATTATTGCTTCATAATCCTATCAAGTACATTTCATCTCATTGCCAACTGAATAATTTTAAGAAACAATAAATCAAGGTCAACTCTGAGCTTAAGATACCTGCAAGTATGTATTATAAAATACATTTTTCATTTATTCTACTATCCTTAGGAAAGGATTTAACTCTCCATTCCTTGCCCACTGCCTATTGCCAACTGGTGTGTGTAGTGACATTTGTTTGTGGATATTACCTCAGGTATTGGAATCATTTTAAAACCAGTTTGTGTTGGTCCTCAACCAGCCCAACACACATTCCAAAGAGATAGTGGATTAGTGACTACTTATCAATTTGGTTGCCTGGACTTACACGTTAAATATTTATATTCTTAGGAACTTTGTATAAACCTTACATTTTAATAGTCTCCAGTTAAATTTTCAATATTCTGATTGGTTTTCCCCAATGGTGCATACTTCCTTGCATAAATTTTGTTATTTTTGTGAGTTATAGAAACAACTATTAATAAATAATATTGTTTGCCAGTAAAATGAAATGTTTCAAAAAATGTTTATGCTCTGATAGGAAAAGCGTGGTTAACTGATGCATATCTTGTGAAGTATGAATTATACATGTAGATGAAAAATAAATATAATAGTGTCACATTATAAATCTTTTTGGCTTTTCTGTAAAACAAAAGGTTAACACTTTCATAGGAATTGAAGAATAATTTATAATGAAGATTCTTATGAATAAGATTCTGAGAGTTTTCTTACTAAAATGGAGTAGGACTTGTAGTACTGAAATTCTCTACCAACAAACTAGAATTATGACATAAAATGCATTTAAACTGTATTGATAATTGTTGTTGCTGTTGTTAGGTGCCGTCCAGTTGAGTCCGACTCATAGCGACCCTATGTACAGCAGATCAAAACACTTGCCGATTCTGTGCCAGGCAAATCATCTTATTTACATTTAAGCCAATTGTTGCAGACACTGTGTTAATCCATCTAGTGGAGGGTTTTCCTCTTTTGCGTTGACCTGCCACTCTCCCCAACATGATGTCCTTCTCCAGGGATTGATCTCTCCGGACTACATGTCCAAAATATGTAAGATGCCGTATAGCCATTCTTGCTTTCAAGGGTCACTCTGGTTGCACTTCTTCTAGGACAGATTTGTTGGTTCTTATGGCAGTGAATGGTATACTCAGTAGATGCCTCCAGCACCACAATTCAAAAGCATCAATTCTTTTTCTGTCTCTCTTGTTCAATGTCCAGCTTTCACAACCATATGATGTGACTGAAAATACCATGGAATAAGTCAGACGTACCTTTGTCTTCAATGTGACATCTTTGCTTTTCAAAACTTTAAAGAGATCTTTTTTTCATGTTTTTCCCTAGAGCAATGTGTCTTTTGATTTCTTGACTGCTGCTTCCGTGGGTGTTGATTATAGAACCAAGCAAAGCAAAACCTTGGACAACATCAATCTTTTCTCCATTTATTGTGAAGTTGCATGCTGACCCAGATGTAAGGATTTTTGTTTTGTTGATGTTAAGTTGTAACCCATATTGAAGGCTATGATCTTTGATCTTTATCAGTATATGTTTTAAATCCTCTTCACTTTCAGCAAGCAGAATTGTGTCATCTGCATAACACAGGTTGTTATTGAGTCTTCCTCCAATCTTGGTGCCACATTCTTTCTCATAAAGTCCAGCTTCTCGGATTATTTGCTCAGCGTATAAATTGAAGAGATAGGGTGAAAGTATACAGCCCTGACGCACACCTTTCTCAACTTTAAACCACTCAGTGTTTCCTTGTTCTATTCGAACAACTGCCTCCTGGTTCATGTACAGATTTCTCATGAGCACAATTAGGGGTTCTGGTATTCCCATTTTCCGAAGTGTTATCCATAATTTGTTGTGATCCACACAATCAAATGCCTTTGCATAGTCAATAAAACATAGACATCTTTCTGATATTCTCTGCTTTCAGCTAATATCCACCTGACATCAGCAATGATGTCCCTGGTTCCCCACCCTCTTCTGAATCCCGCTTGATTTTCAGGTAATTCCCTGGCTATATACAGCTGCAGTCGCTTCTGAATGATCTTTAGTAGAATTTTGCTGGTGTGTGATATTAATGATATTGTCCAATAGTTTGCACATTCAGTTGGATCCCCTTTTTTGGGAATAGGCACAAATATGGATCTCTTCCAGTCAGTTGGCCAAGTAGCTGTTTTCCAAATCTGTTGGCACAAACATGTTAACACCTCCAGTGCTGCATCTGTTTGTTGAAACATCTCTATTGGTATCCCATCAATTCCTGGAGCTTTGTGTTTCGCCAGTTCTTTCAAGGCAGCTTTCACTTCATCCTTCACCACCATTGGTTCCTCTTCATATGCAACCTCTTGGAATGGCTGGTCATCTACCAATTCTTTCCTGTATAATGACTCTGTGTATTCTTCCCATCTTCTTTTCATGTCTCCTGCATCATTTAATATTTTCCCTATAGAATCTTTCACTACTGCCACTCGAGGCTTGAATTTTTTCTTCACTTCCTTGAGCTTGAGAAACAAGGAGCGTGTTCTTCCCTTTTGGTTTTCTGCATCCAGCTCCTTGCCCATGTCATTATAATATTTGTTTTTGTCTTCTTGAGCTGCCTTCTGAAATCTTCTGTTTAGTTCTTTAACTTCATCATGTCTTCCTTTTGCTTTAGCTGCTGGACGTTCAAGGGCAAAGTTCAGTGTCTCTTTTGACATGTAATTTGGTCTTTTCTTTTTTTCTTGTCTTTTTAAGAACTTTTTGCTTCCTTCTTGAATGATATCTTTTATGTCATGCCACAACTATTCTGGTCTCCTGTCCTTTGTGTCTAATGCATTAAACCTATTTTTGAGGTGGTCTCTGAACTCAGGTGGGATATACTCAAGGTCATACTGGGGCTCTTGTATACTTGTTCTAATTATCATCAGCTTCAGTTTGAACTTCCATATGAGAAGTTGATGATCTGTTCCACAGTCAGCACCTGGTCTTGTTTTGACATTTTGTACAGAGCTTTTCCACCATCTCTTTCCACATATGTAGTCAATTTGATTCCTGTATGTTCCATCTGGTGAAGTCCATGTGTATAGTCTCCGTTTATGATGTTGAAAAATGTATTTGTAATGAAAAGGTCATTGTTCTGACAAAATTCTATCATGCGATCTCCAGCTTCATTTCTGTCACCAAGACCATATTTTCCAACTACTGAGCCTTCTTCTTTGTATCTAACCTTTGCATTCCAGTCACCAGTGATTATCAATATGTCTTGATTGCATGTTTGATCTACTTCAGATTGCAGAAGCTGATAGAAGTCTTCCCTTTCTTCATTTGTGGCCTTAGCCGTGGGTGCATAAGTTTGAATAATAGTCATATTAACTGGCCTTCCTTGTAGGCATATGGATATTATTCTATCACTGACAACATTTTATTTCAGGACAGATCTTGAAATGTCATTTTTGATGATGAATGTAACCCCATTTCTCTTTAGTTTATCATTCCCAGCATAGTAGACCATATGACTGTCTGACTCAAAATGGCCTATGCCAGTCCATTTTAGCTCACTGATGCCTAGAATGTCAATGTTTATGTGCTCCATTTCTCTTTTAATGATTTCTAATTTTCCTAGATTCATACCACGTGCATTCCATGTTCCAGTTATTAATGGATGTTTATAGTTGTTTCTCCTCATTTTGAGTTGTGCCACATCAGCAAGTTGAGCACCCTGGGGCTTTACTCCATTTCTGTCATCACGGTAGACTCTACTTGGAGGAGGCAATTCTTCCCCAGTAGTCTTTTGAGTGCCTTCCAACTTGGGGGCCTCATTTTCTGGCAGTATATCTGGCAGTGTTTCTTTGCTATTCATAGGGTTTTCAATGGCTAGTTGTTTCGGGAGTGGCTCACCAGGTGCTACTCCCTCATAAAAGTGTTGCCCAGGCTATCCTCGAACTCACGATCCTCCTGCCTCATCCTCTCCAGCAAGTTGATTACCGGCGTGCATCACCACCACCGGCGTATTGATAATACAGAGACTTTATAAAAACCTCAAGGATGGTGCTATGTTTATATCATGGTAATAGACCTCTTGGTTATCTACACCTGAGCCACTCTGTCATCCAAGCTTGTCATACTTCAGAATCTAAGAATGGTTAGGCCTCGTTAGTACTTGGATAGCAGACCACCTGGGAATACCAGGTTGTAGCAGAATTGGGAGAAGGATCTGGCAGCCCAGTCCAAAAACAATCAGCCATCAAAACCCCTATGAATGACTAAGAAGCACTGACAATAGTGTCAGGCATGGCATAGTGTCTGGTTGTTTTTCATTTGTTGTACATATGGTCACTATGAGGTGAACCTAACTCCATGGAATCTAAGGACAGAGCACTAACTTAGCATATCTAAAGCCCTAGGTTTGATTTTCAGCATCAACCAACAAATAAGCCAATAGAGACATCAAGGATGGGAAAACCTATTAAACTCAGGTAAAAATACAGAAATTATATCCAAAGGAAAAGAAATCTTACTGTATTAAAATTAAAATATCAGTATGAAATATGTTATAAAAGTATACTATGATAAGCAGACTTTTTCAATACATATAATGATAACTGAAATTGTTTGGAACTATATAATATTGCATTTTAAATGGTTACTAGCAACATTTTGTGAGTTTATACTATAAGAAATAATCTCATTTCATTGGTATACATCAAAATATTACAAAGTAATAGGATGTTGTAATAATTTCCTCTAGTAATTCATGTGAAATTTAGCAGAAAATAAGATTTTAGAATGATCTGTTATTTTTTGGTTCAATAATTTTGAAAGCAAAGTCATAAGGAAATATAATAATTGTTTCTTTTTCCCAAAGAAGTAAGAGGATCTAGCACACATTCATAGAAGATATTTAAAGGTAGTAAATTTTCACATTTCCACATCTGTGTTTGAAAGACAGCTAATATTAAGTTAATTATCTACCACAATTACTAAAAAGTCATTAAGGAACAATATTTAGGGATTTGGAGTTCTATAATTGAATTAAATCCTGATAAGATACTTAATATTTGCCATCTGTTAAGTCATTTGCAGTGCCATATTAATCATTGCCTATGTTAATAGACTATCTAAAACACTCCTACTTGTTAAGGTATGTTCCCTGGGAAATGATAAAATTTTAATTAATACTTAGCATTTTTATATACTCTAGTCTTTCTTAACATTACATAGAAGTATAACCCACACAGTAGCTTAAGAATTCAAATCTAATCTTTTAGGAATCTACAAGGCCATTAGTTTTTACTTATTATATGTTTTACCTATTCTATATGCACAAGTATCATTTGAATCCCTAAAGTATTATAACTTGAGCACAAATTTATGGCTTTGAGCATTTTATTTTACTAATCTCATTTTTGAGAAGGACCTGGCAACCCCCTCCCAAAATTCAATCTGCCATTGAAAACCCTATGAACAGCAGAGAAGCACTGATAATAGTGTTTCCCCTGTTGTACAGACGGTCACTATGAGTCGGATACCGACTAAATGGCACCTAAAAACAACAACAACAACAATCTCATTTTAATATTAATGGGACAGAAGCAATACTTAGGAATAATGCCATCCACAATTATCAAATAAGAATACAAAAAGTTTGTTTGAGTATTGTGTAGAATTGGGACACAGTAAAATAAATTTTGACCAGGTTCCTATTTTGTTGTTGTAGTTAGGTGCCATCAAGCAGAGTCAAACTCATAGCCACCCTACATAAAACAGAATGAGACACTCCCTTTGCCATGCCTTGGACTATGTCAGTACTCCTCTCCTACTCATAGGGTTTTCCACTGATGATTCTTTAGGGATTGTTTCAAGAGTGGGACGCCAGGTCCTTCTCCCATTTTTGTCGTGCTGATGATTAAACACAGGGCCTCAGAGTACACAGAGAAGCACTCTGTAAACTGAGCTAAACCTAAGCCCAAATGTTCCTATTTTAGCACACAGAAAATCTATTTGTATACATGAATGCAATTCAAATTTTCAAAATATTAAAATAGGTACTGTTATAATTATACTGATAATTATTTCAGAAAATTAGAACATGGAAGCACATTTAAAACTTCATGGTTCATCCATTACATTTAAATCACAAAGTTAACAGAGAATAAAAATATTTCCACACAGCATCTACTATTAATTATAAGAACTCTTCTCTGCTAATTGTGTGAATGTTTCTAATGCCTACATTTAGAAGGTCATTTATCATTTATATCATTCAGGATGTCTGTAGAGATGGATGAAACTAAATAAACTTAATGGAGAAGACTAGGGATTTAACTCAGTTGATAGAATGCCTGCCTAGTATGGATGAAACTTTGGATGGGATATGAAGAACCACTAAATAAACAAACAAACAAGCAAACAAACAAACTTAAAGGAATTGCCATTGAGTAGGAAATATTCTAGGGAATCCATCAGAATGGTACAAACTACTCCTTGCTTAACTGGGGAAAGTATATATTAAAATGTTGCCATTGGGTCTTTCCTTGTATCTCTAGGTCAAATTTAATGATGTTGTTGTTAAGTGTCGTTGAGTCAGGCCTGACTCACAGTGACCCTGTGTCCAATGAAACACTGACACCTTGCCATGCACAGGACTTTTTATGGATAAGCCCATTGTTGCAGCCCCTGTGTTAAACCATCTAGTTGAGGGTCTTCATTTTTTTCACTGACTCACCACTCTCCAAAACATGATTTCCTTCTTAAGGGATTGGCCCCCCCTGAAAACCTGCCCAAAATATGTAGTATCCAGTCTATCCATCCTTGCTTCCAAGGAGCATTCTGATTGTACTTCTTCTAGAACAGATATTTTGGTTCTTTTGGCAGTTCATGGTGTATTCAATATTCATCTCTAGCACCATAATTCAAAAGCATCAATTCTTCTCCTGTCTCCTTCATTCACTGTCCAGCTTTCACAAGCATATTACCTAACTGAAAATGCCATGGCAAGAATCAAGAACACCTTGTCCTCAATATGATATCTGTATTTTTCAACAATTTAAAAGGGAACTTGCAGCAGCCTTTTCCAATACAATGCCTCTTTTGATTTCTTGAAAGCTGTTTCCATAAGCGTTGGTTGTAGAACCAGGAAAAGCAAAATGCTGGACAACTGCCATCCTTTCTCAATTTATCATGAAGTTGGTTACAGACACAGTTGTAAGGATTTTTGTTTTCTTGATATTGAGGGGCAATCCATACTGAAAGTTGTGTTCTTTAATTTTCATCAGTAAATGTTTCAAATCTTCATTTATAGCAAGCAGTGTTGTGTCTTCTGCATAAAGCAGGTTGTTAATGATGGTCTTCCTCCAATCATGATGTCATAGTCTTCTTCATAATATCTAGCTTCTCAGATTATTCGCTCAATATAGAGATTTTAAGAGGCATAGTGAAAGTCTACAGCCCTGATACACACCTTTCTCCACTTTAAACCAGGCGGTGTTTCCTTATTCTGTTTGAACAATTGTCTTCAGGTCTGTGTAGAGATTCTTCATGAGTACAATTAAGTGCTCTGGTATTCTCATTCTTCACAATGTTATTCATAATTTTTTATGATTCACACAAATACATTTGTATAGTCAATAAAAGATAGATAGACATCTTTCTAATATTACCTGCTGTCAGCTAATATCCATCTGACATCAGCAATGATGTCCCTGGTTCCACACCCTTTTCTGAATCTGACTTGATTTTCTGGCCATTTCCTGTTTATATGTTGCTGCAGTCACTTTTGAATGATCTTTAGAAAAATTTTGCTTAGCTGTGATATTAATGATCTTGTTTGATAGTTTCCACATTTGGTTGGATCTTCTTTCTTGGCAATAGGCACAAATATGGGTCTCTTCCAGTCATTTGGCCAGGTAGTTATTTCCCAAATCTCGTGTGTGTGTGTGTGTGTGTGTGTGTGTGTGTGTGTGTGTGTGTGTGTGTGCGTGCAGAGGAATATGTATATGCGTAAATATATTTATGTATATATGTATGTATGTTACATATAGATACTGTTTCAGGAAAAACTCGTAAAGTAAATATTTTACCTCCAGCAATATTCTAATACTTTTACCCAGATTAGGTAAAAACATCACATTATTTCTTTGGTGAATTATCATGTGACAAGCATAAATATTAAATACATATCATCACATTGGCTACTCAATATTTCCACCAGGATATTTAATTGACATCTCAAAATTAATATTTTTAAACAGGGAATTTTCTTTCTTGCCCATCACTTTCACATTTTTGCTTCCTTCAATATTTTCCATCTCAATTAGAAGGGGAAAACATAACCATTGCAGTGACTAAGATTAAAAACATCAATAGTATCATTTTGCTTCAGTAATGTATCAATTACAGTCAAAAACAAATTCATCAACTGTTTTTAATATACATATATCAAACTGCTAAACCTTTCTACCTCTTCTACCTCTACTTTGCCTCCCAATTCTCTTCCATTAACTGTTCAAATAATCTCATAAGTGAGTTCTTTGCATTTACACTTGTTCCAGCACAGTATATTCTTCACACAATAACCAGAAGCAGGCTTTTAAAACTTCAAAATTGACCTTTTAGACCTTGACTCTACTTCTCATATTTCCCTGTAGAACCAAAAGAAATCACCAAAGTGGATGTCTGTCTTGTTGCTTATGGTACAGTCTCTGGTTATCTTTGTAAAATCATTTTTTTCCTATGGTTCATCTGGCTCACTCTGGTCAACTTGGCAGTCCTCATTTTTCTTTGGATAGACTTAGCACAATCCTAAATAAGGGGCTCAACAATTGCTGTTTCCTCTCTCTGTGATGCTCTTTTTCCATGATAGTAAGTGACATTCTTATTTACTTTGGAGAGATACCTAGGCAAATATTCCCAGAACTTAGGTGCTTCCTTTATCACTCTGTAAACCAGCACTGTTCATGTACTTATTTCATAATCTTTCATTAACATTTTTTCTTTTTAATAACACCAGAAGATTTTTTGATTTATTCTTCAATTATTTGTTTAAAGTTTGTCTCCTCTATGCACACTAGTATGTTTAGATGAGGAAAGATGGAACTTAGTCTTTTTCCATTTGCTCTATTCTCACAACCCAACACAAATCCTGGTACACAGCAGGTACTAGATTGCTATTAGTTGAATCTTGTTGTTGACTTAAAGAAATGATATTGTATGTAGATTTATAATTTGCCTATTATTATCAGTAAATTGATAGAGTATGTTGTAAATAGTAGGGGCATTTTACTATTTACTTTTTTTAAAGTCTGCATAAACAGGGGAAGATATTCCCAAATCAGAGAATTACTGATACAAATTTACTTATGCATGAAAAATGTATGTACTCTTTTAAGAAATTTGTTCCAACATTGTTAGTTAATAGCATGCTAACCTCTTTGTATAATAATGAATTAAACTACTTTAATTAAATGTTATTTTGTGTGGGGGGTGTGGGCATAAAGGACTATAGAATACAAGACCTGAACAAATATTGTAAGAGGCAATCCTACCACTAAATTAATTATTTGGTTTATACTTTTAACACACTGCAAGTAAATGGTTTGAAACACCAATAAATCAGATATGAATCAAACATGAAAAAAATTAGAACTGTTTTTACCTCAAGTATCTCAACTGCCTATGGAAAATGCACTAAAGTACTAATCATTTTAAATCCACACTTTATTCTCTACTTTGTTGGTAAAGTTCTTTGCTTGACCTGTCAAAATTATCCTCAGCAATACAGAAAATCCATTACTCAGACCTCATCTGTGGAGTGGTAGATAAAGACATTGTTTACTATTTCTGATTATGAATATTGTCTGCCTCTCTACCTTAGTTAAATTTTAAAATTAAAGATAAATGATTATTATGGTACCAAATAAATGGCTGCAATATAATTCTGTACATGGAAATACCCTGAAAATTGTTTCTTTTTTTCATAATGAAATATTATTAGATGCAATGGGTCCACCTTAAATCTAAGCCCTTACTCTCAGGACCTCAGAACATGACTGTGTTTGTAGACAGAGCCTTTAAAAGAGTTGTTTTTGTTAGATGCCAACAAATTGGGTCCAATTCAGAGCTTCTTTCATAGAGTTTCAATAGCTGATTACTATGGGATTGTTTCAGGAGTGGGTTGCCACACCCTTCTCTCATTTATGCAGTGCTGGGGATCAAAACTGGCTTCACAGAGAGTGCAGAGCAACACTCTTGTCTACTGAAATAAACCCGAGCCTTTAAATGAGAGATTAAGATACAATGAAGTCTTTAGAATACTCACTAATCCTGTGTATCTTGGGTCTTTATAATGGGGAAATTGGACACAGGAACATCACAATGTACATACAGATATTAGTTGGGAACACAAGTCCAGCGTCCAGTATTACTGCAGCCTTGGGGAGGCGGGTGCCTTGAAGCTGTAGGCAAACCATAGTCCTTGGTAATATTTCTAAAAGAATTTAGAAATGGACACAGAAGTAAATGTACACTGTGGTTTATTTAGAGTTTGAAAAGAAGGGAGTGACCCTGAATGCCAGAGAAAGAAGCATGGGGAGTTAGGCCAGTGTGAGGAGAGGGGAGATGGACATATACAGAAAGAAAGAGAAACTTACACTTTCTGAGCTAGAAATCATGTGAGCATATCTGGAGGTGGTGGTCTGAAAACAACTGCATTTGTGCCTCTGAGTTGGAGATCAGAAGTGTGTACATCCAGCAATAAGACTGTGGGCATCTCTGAACATCTGTGAACAGCTGTGGGCATCTGCGGACAATTGCAGGCTTCTGCTGGCTGTTGTGCGCACTTCTTGGACCTGTAGACGTTGCTGTGACATTGATGAAAGCTATGGGTGACTGGATACTGCAAACATAGCTGGATACTGCAGACTGGACACTGATGACTCTGTTGAGAGCTGTGGAAATTGTAGACATCTGGACACTGCATCTGGGCATGAGACTTTTGAAGGTCTTATGTCCCTGTCTCATTAAGGGTACAGATATTTCTCTCTTCTTTTTGATCTTACCTCTCACACTTTGTCTTAGGATGGCCCTGGCTGTGAGAAAGCTTTTTCTGTTTATTGCAGTAGGGGTCTCCCTCAAATGGGAATCCCCTTTCCTAGTCTGGACATGGAGACACCTGTGGCCTTCATAAGTAAAGTGAGTTCCTGTTACAGATAGGTCATTTGTAAAGAAGGTGTTATATCCTATCAACCATGCTATTAACAAGTAGATTATCTAACAGGGAAAAGCTGACCACAAAATCGAGGTACTTGTCTCAGAGGAAGCTCACATTGATATTCATGTCTCAAAAGATGGCTGGGAATCAGATGGTTGTAGAGGCTCCTATATTCCCTTTCTTCTTGCCTGGCATCACTGCACACAGATCATGTGAAGGCCCAGAAAGACACAGCCAGCTTGCCTATAAGTCAAGGAAGGAGGTCACTTTTGAGAGACCTCAAAAAAGGTCACTTTTGCTGGTCCTTCACACTTAGATTTCAAGCCTCTGAACCAGAAGATATATTTCTATTGTTTAAGTCACTTGTTTTTGTTGTTGTTAGGTGCCATTGAGTCAGTATCCAACTCATAGCAACCCTACCTAAAACAAGGGAAACATTATTGTTACTGCTTCTCTGGTATTCATAGGGTTTTCAATGGTGGATTGATTTTCAGGAGTGGATTGCCAGGTCCTTCTCTCAAGTCTACAGTACCTGGTATTCTTAGGCAGTCTCCAATCCAAGTACAGACCCGACCCTGCTTAGCTTCTGAGATCTTATGGGATGGTATGGCTACAAGCTTAAATCACTTAGTCTGTGTTATATTGACATGGGAACTCTAGGAAACTAATACATAGAAATATTACAAAGATGCAGTTGTGCAAAAATTCTCATGAAATGGTGTTACAACTCATAATAATTATTTTATTCTTTTCCCATGTTATAAAAAATATATTTTTTATGGGCAAGGAATAGTCTAAAACTAATAGAATATTTCCCTTTTGAACAATTCTTTTTGTATTTTTCTTTTTCAAGGTGATTGTCTAATAGCTAAGCACATTCATCAATGGCTTCTTGTGATACAAATGACATTATTATAAATTTGTTGTTGTTAAAGCCATCCAGTTGGTTCCAACTTATAGTGACTCTATGTACAACAGAGCCTGCAGCTGTAGCCCTGTGGCATCTGATTCCATAAGATCTCGGAAGCTAAGCAGGGTCGGGCCTGGTTAGTACCTGGATGGAAGACCTCCTGGGAACACCAGAAGCTGTAGGCTTGGGAGAAGGACCTGGCAACCCCCTCCCATAAATCAATCTGCCATTGAAAACCCTATGAACAGCAGAGAAGTACTGACAATAGTGCTTCCCCTGCTGTACAGAGGGTCGCTATGAGTCAGATACCGACTCGACGGCACCTAACAACAACAAAAAATGTACAACAGAACTGAAACACTCCTCAACTGCTTTATACAAGAACTTTTATTTGAACCCCACTATGGGGGCTGGGATTTGGCTCAGTTGGTAGAGCGCTGCACTGCAGTCTCTGAGGTCCCAAGTTCAATTCCCAGTACCGCAAAAGTGGGAGAAGGACCTGGCAATCCACTCCCAAGGCAATCCCAAAACAGTCAGCCATTGAAAACCCTGTGAGGGTCGCTATGAGTCGGATACCGACTCGACGGCACCTAACAACAACAACAACAACATTGCAACCACTACGTCAATCCATCTAGTTGAGGCCTTTCTCTTTTTTTGTTGGCCCACCACTCTCTCAAACATAATGTCCTTCTCTGGGAATTGGTCCCTCTTGAAAACACATTCAAAATACATGAAACCCGGTCTAACCATACTTGCTTCTAAGGAGTACTTTGACTGCATTTCTTTTAGGACAAAGCCTGGTGTTCTTTCAAAAATTCATGGTATAGTCAGTATCCATCTCCAGCACCATAATTCAAAATCATCAGTTTTTCTCTTGTATTCCTTATTTACCATCCAGCTTTCATAAGCATATGATGTGACTAGAAATAACATTGTATGAGTCAGACACACCTTCATCTTCAGTGTGACATCTTTACCCTTCAATACTTTGAGACATTTTGCAACAGATTTTCCCAATGCAGTGCACCATTTCATTTCTTGATTGCTGCTTCCATGGGTGTGAATTATAGGACCAATAAAGCAAAATCTTGGATAATTTCAATCTTTTTTCCATTTATCATGAAGTGACTCAGTTGTAAGGATTTTTGTTTACTTGATGTTGAGATGTAATCCATACTGAGGGCCATGTTCTCTGATATTCTGCTTTCAATGTTTCAAATCATCTTCAATTTCAGCAAGAAGAGTTGTGTCACAGGCATAACGTAAGTTGTTAGTCTTCTTCCAATCATAATTGCCACATTCTTCTTCATAAATTCCATCTCCTCATCATAGAGATTGAAGAGGTATGGTGAAAGGATACAACCCTGATGCACATCTTTCCTGACTTTACACCAAGCATTGCTTCCTTGTTCTGTTCAAATGATTGCCTCTGGGTCCATGTACAGATTTGTCATGAGTACAATTAAGTATTCTAGTATTTCCATTATTCACAATGTTATCCATAATTTGTTATGATCCATACAGTCAAATTTCTTTGCATAGTCAATAAAACACAGAAATCTTTTTGGTATTCTCTGCTTTTAGCCAATATCTGTCTGACATCAACAATGATGTCTCTGGTACTATACCCTCTTTTGAATCTAGCTTGATATGCCAGCACTTCCTCTATTGATATAGTGCTGCAGTCACTTTTGAATAATTAAGGTTGTTGTTAGGTGCTGTCCAGTCAAGTTCTGACTCATAGCCACTCTATCTACAACAGAAGGAAACACTCCCAGACATTATACCATGTCCAGCACTATTTTAGAGTTTGTCTACTAGTTACAGGGTTTTCAATCCCTGATTGTTTCAGGAATGGGTTGCCACTTCCTTCTCCTTTTGAATAATTATATTAAATAAAAATGATAAATATATAAGTAAAATAGAAGCCATCAAAGATTACATAGATATAAAATTTTTTCCTTAAATGAAATTTTGTTATTAAAATATAAACATTCATAAAAATTTAATGAACTTTTATTATTTAACATTATATTTATAAATAAATGGATATAAAATATTTTTATATGTAGATATGCTTATTCATGTATTTTTCCTTTATTAAGATAAACATTGTCTAATATGCTATTTGCCTAACAAGAGTAAATACAGAAATAAAACAAATGTATTTTAATTATAGAGTTTCATGTTATTAAAAATATTTCATTACCCACTTAAATGTAATTGTTTTCACTTGCTATGCACATTATAAGTGCTTCATGTGGAAGTTTTGAGACATCAGATTTTCTTACCCCATGAAGCATGTATTCTAAGGAGTAAAAGATTATTCAACAAATAGCTAAATAAATATATGATTTAAAGAGTGTTTTTTTTTTTTTTCAGTTCTAGGTGGTTGAACCCAGAGCCTTATGCAAACTAGATACTTGATGCACCCCAACCCTGTTTAAAAATCTTGATACAGAGTCTTGGTAAGTTGTACAGGCCGCCTTGGCCTCAAACTCTGATTTTCCTGCCTCAGCCTCTTGTGTGTCTAGAACTATTGGTAGGCCCCACACTGCCTGACCCAAGTGTAAATGTTTTATTTAAAAATATACCAAGATTAATGCAGATAAATTTGGGAGATAAGATGCACATACTACCTAGAGTTAGTCAAGACATCTCCCAGTAGATTATTGTTATTAAAAATGGAAAGAAAGAGAAAGAAAAAGAAAAATATAAGATACAAATGATAACAAAGGTGCATTGGATATTCTTGAGAAGAGAAATGTAGGTATTTGGATGAAAAAGTGAAAAGTCTGAAGGCAAAATTAATTTTAGAAATTCAAGGCATAGAAAAACTGAAGTACATTTATAATAGATTGATGTAGGAAAGAAGGGAAAACAATGGAAATGAAGGAAATACAGTAGTGGAATTTATTTTATAACCTCAACATTTGTAGAGAAACGTTCAATTTCTTTTTCCCTGAATGTACCGAGAAGTCACTGGATGGTCTTTCATAGACATAGCTATACATGTTTTTTTAAACAAATGAAACAAATTAAGCAAATGGAAGAAAGGGCTTAAGCCTTGAATAGCTTTCATTTATAATACTTGGTACACAAAAGCAATTAGTTTATTTCAGAGAGGTATTTCAGAATATGTTTAGTTTTCTCTAGACCTCTAATCCTCTTAAATTATGCCCTGAAATAATTAGAGGCAAAAATTTTCTATTGCTTTACAGAAGACAATTTGGAAATGGCACTTCATACAATTTTAAACAATCATGTTCTTAAGCTTTATGAAAGAATGTATGAAGAATATGTTACATTTAAGTAGCATATTCTGCAATCATTAAATTTTAGCAGCACCTTAAATTAATAGTTCCTCATTCATTTCAATAGATATTTATTCACCTTGTACATACTTGTAATACATGCACTTTATGTTGCTTATGGAGCTTATAGTTCATTAAAATACTAATACTATATAAAATCTTTATTAATTATACAATATCTTCTTTATTATTATACAATTCATTTAAACTACTAAATGGTGTTAGAACAGCCAAAATAATGGCATGGAAGACAAAAAATAATTTATTAGATTTGTTTTGGGATTATGTGCTTTGTAAATTAAAATTTCAAGGTAATGCTTGCTTAATATAAACAATAATAAATTATAGGTATAGAATTGAATAAAACTCATCAATTCACACAAGTTATAATCTACTCCATGTTGTTGTTGTTGTTGTTGTTAGGTGCCGTCGAGTCGGTATCCGACTCATATGTACAGGGTTTTCAATGGCTGAGTGCTTCAGGATTGCTTTGGGAGTGGATTGCCAGGCCCTTCTCCCATTTTTGCGGTGCTGGGAATTGAACTCGGGACCTCAGAGACTGCAGCGCCATAGGAATAATCTATTTTCACAATAAGATGTGTTATTTCATATTCTCTTATTGTTCTAACCTGAAGTCTACCTTTTTGGTTTTTTCCAACCTCAAACTCAATGAAAATCATGGAAGTTACAAAATTGTTTTAAAATTTAATGCTTTATATATGAAATTTCTATGAAAGATGGCCTGTGATCTTTGCCAGCTAATATGATATTGGATGAAAAATTTTGAAGCATTCTAAATTCTGATTCCTGAAGTAATATTTTTCGAATAGTTTATATTTGAAGTTCTCATTTTTATTACAAATTTGAATAATTATCATTTTCATGATTTCCTGAGTGTTGAATAATGTAATCCATTTAACCCATTTAATGATAACTGATGAAAATAAATATCTATTTTAGCTCACATATTAGGTATTATAATGTGTATTTATGTTTCTACAATTACATTAAATTTATTTTTTCAGTTACATTGAATAATAGAATTATAAATATTCAAGTCATATATGATTCTTTAATACATGTACATATTGAGTAATATTCAAATTATATTTAAAATATCTCTCAAATATCATTTCTTTTTGTGAAAATCTTCAGAATATTTCTTCTAGTCCTTTAAAAAATATACAGTGCATTGTCATTATTTATAGTTATCCTATTGTGCAACAGCACATCAGAAATTCTTATCCACTGTAACTTAGAAATCATTAATCTTTCTCACCCATCTATTTATCTTCATACCCTTGGAACCACCATTCTATTTTCAACATCCATTAGATCAACTTTTTAGGTTCTAAAAATGAGTGAGACTACGTAATACTCATCTTTATGCATCTAACTTATTTCACTAGTCATATAGATCTATGATGCCATTCATGTTTCTTCAAATGACAACATATCATATATATATATATATATTTTTTTTTTTCTTCATCTTATTCATGTGTTGCATCACTGTTGTTGATTTGCATTGTTATATCTTGCTTACATCCCTGGGATATACTTCCATTTGGAAAAGTGAATAATCTTTAAAATGTGTTCATAGATTTATTTTGCTAACATTTTATTCAGAATTTCTGTGTTTATGTTGATAAGGGATATTGTCCTGTTGCCTGTTTTGTGTGTGTGTGTGTGGTGTCATTGTCTTCTTTTCGCGTCAGCATAATCCTGGCCTTATAGTAGGAGCTTGGAAGGACACTCTCCTCTTCAATTTTCTTGGGTGAGTTAGTAAAAATTGGTATTGTTTCTTTTTTAAATGTTTTGTGGAACTCAGCCATGAAACCACCTGCTACTGTGCTTTTCTTCAAAAGGAGAACTTTCTTTTCTGATTTAATCTTGATTCTCATTATTGGTATGGTCACATTTTTTATTTTTTCATGATTAGATCTTGTTATGGTATTTGAGTGGAGGAAAGTGTCCATTTATTCTAGATCATAAAATGTAGTGGCATATAACTTTTTATAATAATCTCTAATTATCCTTTGGATTTTTATACTGTCGGTTGTGAAATTTACCTTTTCATTTAATTTTATTTGAGTCTTCTATTTTCTTAGTCTGGCAAAATGTTTGTTAATTTTGGTTATTTTTTAGAAGAATCAACTGTTCATCTCATTGATTGCTTCTATTTTCATGTATTTGTGCTTTTTTCTTTATTATATCTTTCTACTAATTTCAGATTTGGCTTTTTATCATTTTACATCCCTGAGGAACAATGAAATATTCTTTGCTTAATATCTTTCTGCCTTTCAAAAAATGTATTAGCATATATTAATGGTACAAAATAATGAGTTTTATTATGATATTGTCATACATGTATATAATGTGCATTAATCATATCTGATAGGTTTTAATGTTTTATGTTTTCTTTTTCCTTTGTTTCAAGGAAACTTTTATTTGTTCATTTATTCCTTGATCCATTGGTTATTCATGAATAAGATGTTTAATTTTCATGTAAGTATAGACTGTCTAATTTATTTTATTGACAATATTTTGTTCTTGTTTTATTGCGTTATGATCAGAAAAAATAGTCAGATTTTTCTTTATTTGTTGAGCCTTGTTTTGTGGCCTGTCATATGATCTCTGCTGGAGAATATTCTATGTCCTGATGAGGAGAATGTATATCATGTGACTACCAGTTGGGACTTTCTATTGATATTGTTAGATCCAATAGGACGAAATTTAACTCTGATATTTCTTTGTTAATTTTCTATTTGGATGACTTCTCTATTTCTGAATGTCTGGTGTTAAGGTCCTGTGATAATATTTACTTTGTGTCCATCTGTCCCTTTATGTTTAGTGATATTTGCTTTATATATTTAGGTGCTCCAATATTGGATACAACATATTTATTTATAATTGTCATCTTCTTTGCCTGAATTAACTCCCTTATAATTATATAATTACCTTCCTTTTCTGTGTTAGTTAGCATTTCATTGTTATGACAAAAATACATAACAGAAACAAAAATGAAAAGCTATATTTTGCCTCATGATTTCAGAGGTTTAAATTTATAAAGGTCAGGAGGGTGTGGCAAAGCAGAGAAGTTCATCTCATCGCAGACAAGAAAACAGAGAAAAGAGGATATGGGAAGAGGCCAGGGTAAGATGTGCCCCCAGGGACACACTTCCAATGATACACGCTCTCCTTCTCTCACTAGAACTAACTACTTGAGCTAAACAATTTAAAGCACTATTTATTTAGGCTCACAATTTCAGAGGCCTTATTTCTTGGTCACCTAACACAATCATTTCTGAGCCTATGGTAAATCAGAATATATCACAAAAATGCATGGTACAGAAAAGCTGCTGTGGTCATGGCTGGTAGGAAACAGAGAGAGAGAGAAAGAGACATACAGACAGACAGACAGGTAGAGCCCAGGGACAAAACATATCTTTTGAAGACCAGCCCCTACTACTCTACTTCCTCCTCTTAGGCCTCATATCCTAAAATTTTTACCACCTCTCAGTGACCAAATAATGAATGAATATTTTAATTGCTTGATAAAGTTCCAATAGTCATGATCGAAATATCACCCAGTGGTCCTATCAGTGAATATAGAGACAAAGCTTTCAATACATGAGTTTTGTTTGATATTTCAGATCCTTAACACAACAATGAATATAGTAAATTGTGTTATTTTGAAATGAATAAATGGTTACTAGTTTATATCTTATCTTGTATACTTATAATAAAACCAATTAATCAGAGATGCAACTGCTGGCAAATGTAGTGTGTAAGAAACTTTAAAGATACAATCTTTGCCCTAAACAAAGTCAATCAGTTTTTAGATACAAATGGTATTTATAGATGTTTCTTATGTTTTGTATCATCACTCTGAAATGTAATTTCATTTTAAAATTGTAGATATAATACTATTTAGAAATAATTTTTGATTTACAAGTATATTTTTATAAAAATATCAAATCTTTATATATATGGTACTTTGGGATGGGGAAGATTAGGAAATCCAGTATCTTCCCAACACAGAGAAGCAAATGTTAATACTATGAATACTGCTGCAGTAATCTAGTCATTTACGTTAGGGCAAGGTACATAATGGTAAATAGAAATTTGTTAGGAAAACAATTTGATTTAGAAATTTTTAAAAAAGCAAAATAAAATTAAGTGATTATATGTTGCAATAAAAGATTATAGGGATGATAAGGAATCTACATATAGTACACAAATAGTTTCTGAGAACTCTTGTATAAAAAGAAGAGACCAGGAGCAAAGCAATCTTACTAATAATGGAGATTAACCATTCAGTAGAACTGGAGTAGATTCTGAAATTTATTTACAGTTAACATTAAAGGGATTTTCATGTAGTTTGCCCCTGAAGCTTCCCTTGAGAATCAGTGACTAGAACAGAACCTGGAGCATTCCTAAGCCTTAAAGCATTTAGTCTCAGCTGAGCAGAATCATGAAGCTTAGTTAGAGAAGTGGAGTGACCAAAGTCACGGGGAATTACAAGGGAAGGAAATACTACCTACAAATCATTCTTAGTTTCTTGTATTACTGAAAGACACACAGACATAAATAACAAAACTGGCTTTATAAAACTGAGTTTTTATATTTTTTTATCACTGAATATTTTAATGATATTATATTTTAGTGTGTTTTTATCTGAAAATATTCTTGTAAACAATTACACTACTATTTTACTTTGTTGTTATTAATTTTCATACAGTATGAGTTTCATTATGAGATTTTCATAAATTTGCTTAATGTATTTCTTACTTGTTTTCTCCTTCATTATCTCCTTGTTACTTCCCCT
>VMDO01028620.1:0-23675 GCA_007922755.1 Pedetes capensis
TATGTAGTGTACAATGAATGATCTATTCATATGACTGCATATCAATAAAGTCAAATCCTTGGTTTTAAAATATCAGATTTTCTAAGATTAAACTTCAAATTAATTTTGACTTAAATTTGGAGAAATACAAAACAATAGAGAAGGCAAAGTTAAAAGACTAAGTGTTCTGAATTCATTCTTAAAAGTCATACCAAAGACATTTGAACAGTTGCCATGAAAGGAAGATAATACTTTGCAACATTAGTCTTTTGAGGGGGAAAAAATGATGCCAACTCCCTGGGACACAGACTCTGAGTCCTAGCAGATCAGTCGTTTTAAAGAAATTACTAGCATGCTGTGTTTGGTTTCCTGTCTTCCACCTTGAACTTTACAAACTGTATCAAAGCATGGAGTATAACAGCTCCAATTTCTTTCACAGCAGCTGCACTGTGTGAGAAAAATTGACAGATTAACTAGAAGAAAGCCTCCAAACTCTCTGTATACTACAAATGTCCATTAGAACAGAATCGTAGGCTGAAGAACACACATAAAGGAATGTCTTGATGATCCACTGCACTAGGAACCAGAGGGAATGATAATGCTCTTCAGGATTTGTATGTGAGAAGGACAACTCCAATCCAGCAATAAGAACCTGTATAAGTTTTCTTAGAACTTACTCTGGGTGACAGTATAGATCTGGAGTTGAAAAGGAGCTACTTATTTTCCTGGGTATTTTGGTTATTATTTTTGAGGAACTCTCTGCCTGCTAATATCTAATAAAATAAACTACTGTAAACATATAGTTCCTTATATAAGTTAATGACGTTAATCTAAATGAAACTCCAACTGCTTCACCAATAGGTACCACTGTTAACTAAATTTGGATATGCGAACTTGTCTTCTTCAGGATAATGTGCCAAGTTTCAGTGGGCAGCATTATGTCTCAAATTTATACTTGGAGTATACCTCAGAAATATTTGCCCCACAGTCCACACAGCAATGCTAATGAAATAGTAGTATTGGCAGTAGAAATCACATTTCAACGACAGCTCAAAGCTGAGGTTTAGCTCAGTTCGTAGAGTGTCACTCTGCACTCTCTGAGGCCCTGGGTTCGATCCCCAGCACCCAAAAACAGAAGAATGTGGCAATTCACTCTCAAAGCAATCTCAAAATAATCAGTCACAAAAAACTCTGAGGCCTGAAGCCATACCACTGTGGCATCCAATCCCATCAGGTCTTGGAAGCTAAGCAGGATAGGGCCTGGTTAGTACTTGGATGGGAGATCGCCTGGGAACACTAGATACTATAGGCTTGGGAGAAGGACCCAGCAACCCCTTCCCAAAACACAATTAGCCACTGAAAAGCCTATGAATAGTGGCCTATTGTTAGTGTTTTGCCTGTTGTACATAGGGTAGCTATGAGTCCTGACACCAAATTGATGGCACCTAACAACAATAACAACAAAAACCCTGTGAAGGTCTCTATGAGTAGAATCAGATTCGAGGGCACCTAACAACAACTACCTAAATACACTACAGAGAAGGACCAGGCAGCCCACTCCCAAAACAATCAGCTATTGAAAATCCTATGAATAGCAGATATGCACTGTCAAATATAGTGCTGGAAAATGGGTACTGTAGCCTGGAAGGCATTCAAGGAATGACTAGGGAAGAGCTGTATCCTCAAAGTACAGTTGGCCTTAATGATTAGAATGGAGGAAAGCCCCAGGGACCTTCTTTTGCTGATGTGTTTCTTCTCATTTTGAGACTGCAACAATGGGCTCAAATGTAAAAAGATCATATGCATGGCACAGTTTTTGGTAGTGTTTCATTCTGTTGTACCTAAGGTGGCTATGAGGAGGACCTGACTCCAGAGCACCTAACTAACAAAACCTAAATGCAGAGGAAATTAGAAAGGTGACAGGGTAAGTCTCTAAGAAAAGAAAGAAAGTTATGGGAAAAGGGAAAGAAGTCATGAAAGACAAATTAGGGGGAATAACATAGCATATCACCTTCCATTTAACTGGAATGAAATTTTCCTTTGGAGCTACTTACTGAGAGAATTTGTATCAAGAGGCATTTCAAAGACAACCATGTATAAAGTCCCATAAACCTCTCAAGGATCAACTGTACTATGTAAGTTACTGGAAAGATGTGATATGACCAGTAGTATTTTATACTATACAGATAGATGAAATAGATGAAAAGTAACATCACAATAGATCACAGGTTACGTCTCTATCTGTAGGATTTCTGTAGGAAATGGGTTGTGGGACTATTCACTATAAACTTTAGCTTTAATGTGCTTATTAAAACTATTTAAATTACCAGCCACTTATAAACTGAGACTTTATTCCCAATCATTTAGTATAATTTGAGCTTCCATAAATTTTTAACTAAGATAAATAAGTAAATCCCTCAAAGTTACCTGGATAAGACATGCATCAAAAATAACGTTTTACTGTCAAAGAGATGAATTAATATACACAGAGATCCTATGGACTACAAAACTCAAAACACTGGAGTGTTCAATGCACACTTTTTAGCAATTCACCAAATATTCTGTTACTTTCATTTACTAACTAGGTGGTTTCACCATGAATAACAACAGATGACAATGTAAAAAAAGAAGCCATATGTCACAGTAAAAAGATAACCAATATCTTTAAAATCAAATGACATACAAGAATGAGTGAGGCATTAGGGAGGTGACATTTGTTCAATATATTTAGGATAACAATATGATCAAACTAACATCTTGAGGCCTGCAGCTGTAGCCCTGTGGAATCCCATCCCATCAGATCTCTGAAGCTAAGCAGGATCGGGCCTGGTTAGTACCTGGATGGGAGACCACCTGGGAACACCAGATTCTGTAGGCTTGGGAGAAGGACCTGGCAACCCCCTCCCAAAAATCAATCTGCCATTGAAAACCCAATGAACAGCAGAGAAGCACTGACAATAGTGTTTCCCCTGTTGTACAAAGGGTCTCTATGAGTCGGATACTGACTCGACGGCACCTAACAACAACATCTTGAGATGGCTCAAGTAGGATCTTAGCAACATTAATGCTCATAAATTATAACTCCAGAACTTGAATTCAAGCCTTCCAACGTTAGATCTGCAAATGTTTCTACTACGTAAGAAATTCCATTGGCAAAACCTGGACACCATGACACATGCCTGCGATCCCAAAGACTCAGGAGGCTGAGAGACAAGAGTCACGAGTTTGAGGCCAAAGGCAGGCCATGCAACTTAGAAAGACCATGTCTCAAAGGAAAAAAATTAAAAAGGGGCTGAGCTTGCAGTTCAGTGGTGGAATGCTGCCCTAGCATGTGTGAGGTCCTGGGTTCAATCCCCAAGAACTGCAAAAAAACGAAGGAGGAGGAGGAGGAAGAGGAGAAAAAAGAAAACTAACTGGGTAAGAATAAGCCGGTTCTTGGTATCTTAACATATTCTCTAGTTCCATGCTACTAAACTTTTTGGTTTTTGATTATAAGAATCTTGTATTTTTAAGGCAAAAATTTGAAAAAGAGTAAAAGCATAAAAAGGAAAGTAAATACCTCATAATCCCACCACTAAAATGATACTGTTAATATTCTTACACTCAAGTGGGATATCTATTGCTTTTACCTCCCAATTGTCCATCCCTATTTCAGATAACAGCACCTCACTTTGCATAAAGAAATCTATTTGATCATTCCATTTTGCATTAGTATTAATAGTACTGTCTGCATAAAAGTCTTATCTTCTTCACACAACAGATAAAAATTACTCAAGTTAGGCCAATTCATCAGTTTTTCTACTAGGAGCTTTCATTTCAAGAGAAGTTATTTATTCCAAGACAAAATAATAATAATCATAATTGGACCTGATTCATGATAGGCTTTTAAATTCCTGCTACATAGTTTTTTAAACTTTATTTGCCTCATGCTTTGAAAAATCATTTACTCTTTTAATTCTGTGAACTGCCCCACACATTTGGTTCATATGTATGTTTGCTTAATACATATTTAAGTGGATTTTACTATTTTATACGGAAAACTATTAGGAAAAATTATGTAAGTAATTTTGAGGTTTATACTACACATGAGGAGAACATATTAACTGACAGCCTCTGAAACAGCAGACATTAATTTACTATTACATTCACCAATGTAATACTTAGAAATTAATGATTTAAATGCAAAATCCTTTTTATTTTTCTTTGCAGTAGTGAGGACCCAGGGCCTCATGTTCCACGATTGAGCTGTAACACCACTCACATTTTTATTTTTTATTTTTCACATAGGGTCTAAATTGCACAGGCTGCCTCTGATCTATAGAACTCATGATCCTCTTGCATCAGCTTCTGGAGTTGCAGGGATTACAGGTCTCCGTCATGGTGTCTGGCTTATATGTATAACCTTCTGATGAACAGTGAAGCTATTAGGGGCTGCCTGTATTTCTTGTTCTTTTAAATTGGTTGAGCATATTTTATTGTTTAATTTTCACTGGGTTATATTTTCATTGCATTTAGAAATATGACCCTGTTTGTTTTGTTCAAGTTTTAAATTTTTTTCTAAAATTGTTAATAATATTAATTACATTTATTGTCTTTGTTGACACTTGCACCCTTGAAAATGATATATTATCAGATCTGTGGATTAAATAATCTTAGCTTTAAAGTTTACAGATGCTTGCCTCACCCCCAAATTATATGGTTACCTAAAGTTTGCTTGGGTCTACTCATGCTTATATATTTTTACATTTATTTCTTAAACAATCTCAATTTCTTTCACTATTCAGAGAAACAAAGATTTTTCTCATTTCACCAGTTATCATATTACATTCATATACATTTATATATTTATATACTAATACATAGCTTCACTAAGATGCCAACCTTAACACAAATTCATTACTAATATATATGTGAGTCTATTTCTCAAAAATTTAACAAATCTAATATTACATTAGTATTTGATATTTTTACAGATTTTTTCAAAATTCTCTTGGTTACTCTTGGATATTGTTCTCCCACATGAATGTCAGGGTAATTTTTTATTTCAAATATGCATGTATATTTTCATACACTCAAAGTAATTGTGTATAGGTCTTACGTTACCATCTTACTGAAACTTCATGTTCCTTTGCAAATTATTCTATTCTTCATGTAAGAATTATACATTCCCTATTAAGTCATTACCTATGAATTTTACAGTTTATGAATGGTATGGTCTTTTTTTTTTTAATTAGACATCTTGTTTAAGAACAAGAAAACTCAAATTATACAGAAATAGTGAATTTTAAAAGGTATAAGGCAAATTATTTTTAGTTTAAAGTTTTTGATTTGATAGGTTTAGGTTTCATAGGACATATAAGAATCCATTTGTGTTTCCTATAAACAGAAACAAGTTCTGCTTTACATGCTTTACAAAATTTTCACATATTCATTGTTTATCCTTCTCCAAATGGGCAAAATTTTAAGAATAATTAAGTTTTGAAAAGCACAAGAAAGTATCTATTTTTTGAATACAACTTGATGAGCATGTCAAAAATGTATTCTTCTTAAGTATTACACTGATTTAGGTTTTGGTTATAGAAAGTAAACATTTATCTATTTTATACTACTAATTCATTTTATTTTTTAATGATGTTTTAGTATCAGGAATTGATAGAAAAGTACATTAAACATATATGGTTGAGTATAGTAATAAATGCATGCTTCTACCTAATGTAGCAAAGGAATCAGAACTGTCATATCTGGAGCCCTGACATTTATTCTAATTGTCAGATTCTATATCCAGTGCTACCAGATTATGTTACTTCATACAGATATTTGTAAACTTTCTCTTTATTTTTATGTTCTGAATCAATTTGCTTGGCTAAAAATACTTATGCAATATTAACTTGAAGCTGCCATCTATTAAGATGCCACGTTAGTGTATTCTTAGAGGACATAAAAATGGCAACTTTTTAGAGTTTTGTTTTTTGAGTCATCTTTTCACTCGTTAGATTATTTGCATTACTAAGAAAATTTTCCAAGATTTATAGTATTGATAGCAATCCTCTTAGAAATGCTAAATTTGAGGGGTTTTTTCTCTGTAAGACTTTTGAAGCTTATTTATTACTTCTAAATAACAGCTGTCTGATGGTTTTCTGTTATTCCATGATGTAAAAATTTTCCATTATTTTCCTTATTCTAATAACTTTGTCTGTTCTAATTTTTCAAGTTGAACATTGCTTCACTTTATTTACAAGGTATTATATGATAAAATTTAATTTAAGGCTATGAATTTGCCTAAAGTTAAGTACAATTTCTGGTCCTTGCTTACAGATTTTTTCATGCTGTATTTTTATTTTTGTTATATTCTTAATAGTACATTTGGAATTTGAATTTTAAATAATAATTCTTATTATATCAATGGCCACCATGCACTCATAAAAACATCAGCCATTCCTCACAACATACACAGAAACACATATGCAAAAATAACCAACCAAAAATCCTGAAGAGTTCAAAGTATCTGCTTTAGGAAAAGTCATTTGAAACACAGGATTCTCCAATCTTTGAAAAAAAAATTTTTTTCCAAAAGCTGTGTTCTTTGTACCTACAATGTGATTTGTACTACAAAATATACAGGTTCCAAGAGTATTTTTTCTTTAATTTTTGATGTAATTAAACCTTTTGGGAAATAGCCATGTAAACTACATTACACAGATTTCAAGATCTCTCAGGATGGACTTCCTTCTGTCTCCACCAGAGGACAATTTCCTATATATCTTTCTAACAGGCTGGCAGTAACTAAGAACTTTATATCAGCCAGAATTCCTACATTATACTCCAATTTTAACAATGAAATCAGTGAAATTTAGTTCACATTCACATTTTATATTGTATGTTGGTTGCCAGTATGTGCCTAATTATTCAGGGTGACAAAAAAGATTTAGTATTAATAATTGCCTCAGAAAGCTTCACCACAGTGGGAAGCATAAAAGAGAACTAGGCACTGGCTTTTAGATCTTCCACTCAGTTGCGATTCATGTCACTTCTACCTATATTCCATTGGTCAAAGAAATATGATTTGTTTCACTTTTGGAGGGAAGAATAACCTGACCACGTATCCACAAAGAGATGAGAACAAGAATATGTATAAACAACTCTAACCATAAATTTTAATGTTTTCATTTACCTTTGCCTTTAAAAGAAAGTTTTCTTATATCATGAAAATGCTCTATTTATCCTTAGTTTTCATTTATCTACTCCATGACTATTTATTAAATGCTCACCAGTTGTGCCAAACACACGTCACTGATTAAGAATTTCCACCCTGTAATCCCTGTGACTTGGGAGGCTGAGACAGAAGGATCACGAGTTTGAGGCAATAGGCAGCCTGCAAAATTTAGAGATATTCTGCCTCAAATAAAAAAAAAAAAACCAATACTAAAAATGGGCCCAGGTTGTAGCTCAGTGGGACAGCACTGTTTGCCTAGCATGTGTAAATCCCTGGGTTCAATTCCCCAGTACTGGGGAAAAAAATCTCCAAATTCTAAAACTCTGGAAAATAGACTGCCTTAGAAGTTCTGTTAATCTTTAAAGAAGGGCAAAGAGTTTTAAGAAGGAAATGCAATTACTTGGAAAACATTTCAATTCAACTACTTTTCATATAAGCAATTTTCCAAATAATTATCTAATCATACAGTTTCCAAAGTGTTACAAATGTGTATAAGCCTTTTCTTGACATAACAAGGTAGTTGTGCTGACAGCAGATTAAATGCACAATACTGGCAACCCTTAGCAGGCCAGAGCAGTGAAGGAAACCTATTGAAATGCTGCTCCTGCTGAGTGACCAAAAGGAGCATCAGTGATTTGTTCTTACAGGTACACAGCTGCACTACCTGTCAACACTGCTTCAAGTAACACTCTATGTACTACTTTTACTTCAGATGATTAAAAGTAAACTGGCAGAGAGTCATTAAAGGCTTCAATAGAAAGAAAGCCCAACAGTTCTTGCATCTGTGAAAAGGCTTTTTTCTGCTTCTTTTCAAATATGTTCCTGTTTGATATATTTCTTCAATGGTTCCAAGAAAATAATGAAGCAAATTAAAATCAATACAAAATTACAAATCAAAATACTGGTCCAACGTTGACAGAAAGACAGAGGCAAGACTATTTCATATCAAGGGGGAAAAATCCATCATCAATTGCATCTGCAATACACTGCTTTCTGAAGAGACTATGACTCACTCCTGCTGTTACTGCTTGGCAGGACAGGTTGAATCAGGAATAGGGAAACAGCCTTCAATTAGAAATTCATTGAATTTTGTCAGATTCAATAAGACATTAATGTTATTTGAAGGAGGAAGAGTAGGTATGTTTTTTATTCTACTTGCTTCTGTTTCTGATATTTTCATTCTAGGCTCCCTTCCTTTAGCTGTTGGTTTTCATTCTTTAGAAAGAAAAAACGTGTGAAAAACAGGAGCATAAAGTCAAGGGAGATTTTTTGTTGTTGTTTATAAATCAAAAGTGAAAATTTCAAAATACATCTATTGCTTTGAAAGACAGGCTGAATATCTATCATTTGAGCATTAACCAGCCTTGTGCACTCCAGCACTTGCAGTAAGAACATTTTAGCATTCAATTGCAATTCTTTTTTTCCTTCAATATAATAGAAAACAAGTGGGAGCAGAAAAGGAGTGAGTCTTCCTTAGGCAGTGGAGGGTTAAAAGGCATTCAAATCTATAGATAATCATGGTTATTTTAGTTAAAATATCAAACAACACCTAAAGACTCACAGGTGCTTAATATGCTACTGGGTAAGGGAGAAGGTATTTTTAAAAGGGAGCAAGTAATGGTATATGTGTTAGGTCAAACATTAGCTATAGCTGATGGCATAAAGCAAAAAATAAGGGCAATGTTATGATGCAGCAGAATATGCTCGGGTAAAGAGTGGAAATGCTGGCCCATATGCCATAAATGTCTCTCCAATGGCTTTGTAAATCACAGAGGATATTGCTTTTTGGGACAGTGAGTGGCAGACATTCTACATTATGACATAAAACAAAACCATTCTCCCCTGTACATGCTGTACTGACAGACAAAAACGTCTTCTATACATCCCGCTGCTCCATATCAGCAGCCAATGGTGAAAAGTATTAACCCTTAAGACTTTTAAGGTGATCAAGGCTAAACTTTTCATTATATGGAATTACCATATTATTACCATAATATTACCATATTATATGGAATTACAGAAGTTTCTAAGAGTGAGAAATTTGCAAGGCACCCACTAAATTAGTTGGGGATTAAACCAAGCCATTCAATTACTGTTTTAACATTTTTCCCTTTGTTAGGATATTTCAATCATGGGAAATTGCCTCCGTCCTTTTACTTTCAGCCTATTTGTGTCTCTGAACCTCAAATATTTCTACATAAACAACATAATTGGATCATATACCTTTTTAAATCATTCTACAAATACCTAATTTTTAATTGCAGTGTTTAGTATATTTATGTTTGATGTGATTACTGCTGAAATTGTATTTGTCACAGCCATGCTGCTGTTTTCTGTACAGGTTATTTCTGTTTTCTTTGTGACTTTTTTTTCTTTTCTATTCCCATTCACATCTGTGCAGCCCAGGCCTTCGGTTAGGAAACTGACAGGCACATTCTACCACGTTTAATAACTGTTACCATTTCAGACATTTTATAATGATAAAAGGTCAATCTTTTTATCTTCCACCTATATATACATCTACTCCCCCGTGTCTGTTAGCTTGTCATCATGCTGTGGAGGATTACACGTTACTATGATGCTGAAAACTATGCCACCAGTGTATCAGACACCAGCCAGGCCACCCACGGTGGACAGGTTATAGCTGAGATTCCAGACTATGGCAGACTAGGGAGAAGGACCCAGCAGCCTAGTCCAGAAATAATTAGCCATTGAAAACCCTATGAATAACAGAGAAGCACTGTCAAATATAGTGCTGGAAAGTGAGCTCCCAGGCTAGAATGCATTCAAAAGACTACTGGGAAAGAGTCGCCTCCTCAAAGAAGAGTTGACCTTAATGATGGGAATGGAATAAAACCCCTGGAATCTCCCTTTGCTGACACAGCATGGCTCAAAATGAGAAGAAACACAGTGGCTGTAATAACAAGCTTAAACATATAAAAAGAACAAACATGTGCATGGCACAGTGTTGTGTAATGTTTTGTTCTTCTATACAAAAGGTCACTATGAGTAGGACCCAACTCAATGGCACCTAACAACAACAACAATATGCATCTAATAACAGAGATCAAAATATGTGAAAAAAAACCTGACAGAACTGAAAGCAGAAAGTTCAACAATAATAGTTGAAAACGTCAAAATACCTGTGTAATAGTAAAAAAAAAACTGACAAATCAACACAGATATATAAGACTTGGACAAGACTACACACAAACTAGGGTAACAGATATTTATGGCCACTCCACTATCAGCAGAATAGACATTATTCTAAATTGCCTATCAAAACATTTCCCAGACCATGGACTGTAGCACAGCCCTATAGTCCCAGTGACTGGCGAGGCAGAGGCAGGAGGATTCCAAGTCTGACACCACAGGCAGCCTGTATAACTTAGTGAAACATTGTAGCAAAAGAAAAAATTAAAAAGGGGCTTCTATTGCAGTTCTGTAGTATGGCACTTCCAAAGTATGTAGTAGGCCCTGAGTTTAGTTCCCAAGAACTGGGGCTTATGGATATTACTTTTCTGGTTATACTATTAAAAGTCTATGGTCTAAAAATAGAAAATTAGCTCAGTGGTAGACTGCTTGTCTAAAATGTCTAAAGATTATATTATGTAGAAAACTATTATATGTTATGTCCATTATATTACAGATACAATATAAAAGGTTTTAGACATAAAGATCTTAAGAACCTCGTGGACTGAAATTATAAAAGTTATGTTCTCTAAACACAAAGGAATTAGGTCAGAACACAAAACCACAAACAAATTTGGGAAATTTACAAATATATGAAAACTAAGTAATTGACCCACAAATAATCAAGGTGTCAAAGAAAAATTCAAAGGATAAATCATTTTCAGATGAGTGAAAATGGTGAGACAATATGCCAAAATGTATGGAATACAGTTAAATCACTGTTTGGAGGGAAATGTATACCTATACATTAAAAATATCCGTCAGACCAGGCATGGTGGCGCACGCCTGTAATCAGCAACTTGGGAGGTAGAGGAAGGAGGATCAAAAGTTCAAGACCAGAGGCAGTAGGTATAATTTAGCAAGCCCCTGTCTCAAAAAAGTAAAAAATGGGCTGAGCTGTACCACAGCTCAGTGGTACAGCACTTGCAAAGCAAGCAAGCACAAGGCCCTCAGTTCAGACCCTAGTACCAAAACAAAACAAAAAAAGTCTATCAGATGAATAAACAAAATGTTATATATTCATATAAGGGAATAGTACTCATCCACAAAAAGAATAAAGGACCAACACATGCCAAAATATGGATGAACCCTGAAAACATGCTATGAGAAAGAAGTCAGACATAAAATTCCACATGATAAATTATTCTATTTATGCAACATGTCCAGAATAGGCAAATCCATACGACAAAATGTAGATAAGTGGTTGCCAAGGGCAAAAACTGAGGCAAATATGGGTAGGCTGCTAATGAGCTTGGGATTTCTTTTGGTTTTGAAAATATTCTAGAATTAATTAGTAGTAATGGTGGCACATCCCCAGGTGTCTGCCAGTTTATTGTGTTGTGGGGGCTTGCATGTTGCTATGATGCTGAAAGCTATGCCAAGGGTATTTTGTGTGACTATACTAAGAGCCACTGAGTTGTATGTCTTTACAAAGGTCAAGTTCATGGCAAATGCCTATATCAACTGAAAAAAAGATTCACAAGAACATTTTTATGGAAGTATCAATAAAACCTGTGGACTGACCTTCATAACAAAGAAGGACAATTCAAAAGGATTCCAAGATTTGCAAAGTAGGACAGAAGTAGGACTGAAGAACAAAGAAACTGAATTTAGAAAGGGGTAAAGTTCATTACTTCTAAGTTGAACAATAAGTTGCTGTAAAACATTAAGCAAATAAAAGTACAGGAAAAAGTCATGACCAACCAAAAAATGAAAGAAAAATGAAATAATTCCTAGAGATTTGCCTGAAGCAAATACACTAGAAATAACTTCCAATTAATTCCCTGATAGGAGCAGTTGATCTGCTCAGCTGTCAAATATGTGTCTCCTTTCTTTGAAAAAAGCACGTTTCCTAATAGATACTAAAGCTGCTTCCTGCTATGCTGGGCTGTTAACTGTCCAGTCCAGAGTAGAACCAGAAATTTCTAGCACTGAAAACTGTGGAAAATTTATGATCAATCTGTCCTCTTCATACAGCAACTTTTCAAGTGTCAAAATCTAAAATCAACTGACAGTTCTGAGTAAACAATGAATGTAAAGCCATAGTGTCAGCTGGGGGAATGATGCTATAAATTCTACCTGCCGCAGGGAGTGAAAAATAACTTTCTAATACTCTGCTTATTAGCCTGTTAATCTTTTCAGAATCTGTTATTCCCCTATTAGCTGTTTCTGAATAAATAGCTGCATACTTTTCCCCAAAGCCAACCAATCTTTTTATTAAAATAATAATACATCAGCCAGGCGTGGTAGCTCATGCCTATAATCCTAGCAACTCAGGAGGCGGAGACAGGAGGATCACAGGTTCCAGGCCAAAAGCAGCCTGTGTAATTTAGCAAAACCCTGTCTCAAGATAAAAATAAAAATTTTTAAAAATGGGATTGGGATGCAGCTCAGTGGTAGAGCACTTGCAATGTATGTGTGAGGCCCTGGGTTCAACCCTCAAATACCAAAGGGAAAAAAATCTGATTTTTTTAAAAGATACAATCTCTTCAGATTATTACATACAAAGACAATGGTCTCAAGTCACACACCATAGACCACAATGGAGAAAGCCCATGCTGTTTACTTGCCAAAGAAAGCATGCTGGGATATGTAGTATTATTTAGCACATTATTTGTTGGGTTCGAGCACATAATGTGATAAAGCTGGCTCTTTGCCTTTATTAGTTTTCTAATAACCAAGGCCAACAATGTTTCATCTAAATTATGTTGTGAACTCATGTGAGAAGATGTTAAGTGTCTTACTTATAAGTCATAGGACTCCCATTCTCTCTCTTACACCCATCTTTAATCATAATCAATGTTGAAGATTATGTAAAGCTCAAAAGCGTACTAATGGAATCTGACTCTAAATATGTTTCACTGAAGGTAAGTGCAGTAGATGAATAACCAAACTAATATTTTGTCCTGTGACATTTCTAATGTGCAATTGACTTAACTCTTTAAATAAACTAACAACATTTAGTAACAGAATATTGAGCATTATAACCAAAATCTAGTTATTACATATGCCATTCAATGAAGAATTTAATTGGATGTAAAGGATGCAATTAATAGGCATATAAATTTGAACTTTTAAAGAAAATATTTTGTGGCCAGGCATGGTGGCACACATCTGTGACCCCAGTGAATTGGGAGATGAAGACAGGAGGATCAAGAATTCGAGGCCAGAAACAGCTTAAATAACTTGGTGAGACCTTGACTCAAAATAAAGATTTAAAATGGGATGGGGGTGCAGCCCAATGGTAGAGATTTGCAGAAGTATGTGCAAGGCCTTGGGTTCAACCCCCAAGTACCACCAGAAAACAAACTGTAAGAGAAACTTTCTACTTTAAATATTTGCTCCCACCTCTCTATTATAACCTAAAGAACAGGTCATTTCAACAAATGATCCTTTTGATACTACTATCTCAATTACCCATCAAAAGTCATATGGACTGAATATCACTGTGCATGTGGCTTAATAATTTATAACCTAAACTTACAGGAAGTCTCAATAACACTCAGTGAAAACTGCAATAAACATTTATTTTGAAAAGGGAAAATCCAAAGGTGATAATCTACTAATGGAGCACACATGGTGTGCTTGGCATTGCTAGGTACAGAAAAACCCTAGATGGATTCATAAGTTTATGAACGAGACAGCTCAACATATCACATGTTTCTCCTTAGGGGATAAAGTGAGTGAATCTCAGCATCTATGAAATGGTGGATTCTCTGTCTTTCACACACTTCCAGTGAGAAAATGGATGGAGATAAAGGAATGTTAGGTGGAAGGAGAAGTTAATTATAAAAGTTTGGCTTTCAGACTTCTAGGCAGGGAAATTAATCTGATAAAACAGGATTGCATTCCAAAAAGTAAGTGTTACAATGTCTGTAACATACACAAATTACCTCAAACTAAGGCTCTCCCATATCATATATTTTAAAACCATATAACCAACTTCATGATTTTACAAAGTCAAATTAATAGTGCTTTACCTTATCTGCCTATTCTATAAAATTTCTACCACAAATAAAACTATGAGCAGAAATGTATTCAGTTCCAATTTCGATGGAATGTGCACACACACACACACACACACACACACACACGTATGATTAATAACTGGTAGCTCTATGTATATAACTGGTAGCTCCATCTATACACCCTCATCAATTTCAGACTATACATTTGATGTTATTAATGATTTCTGTCAAGTAAATTGCTAATCTGTGGAAACTAGAAGTGAATTTTAAAATGTAGTTTTCATACTGCTTAGAGTTATTTTTATAAAGTAAGGCACGGGCAGTCTAGTCATAACCATGGTGGCATAAGGTATACATCCAGGAGGAAGAAACCTAGCACATTTCAGTCTGAAGTTTGATGTGAGTGCCCTGTTAGAACATGAGTGTGTATGTGAGTCAGTCAAACCCAGACTTCACACTGTTGTTGAAATGACTCTGTATTATTCTCTAAATGACTTGCCTGCTTTCGCTATGATTATGATTCCTGCTCAAGGCTGATAATCAAATTTCTTACAAATCAAATGGAATAAAACATAAGGTGAAGCTGTTAAAAACAAGCTAGCAAGAAAAAAAGGTCAGGGCCTTCAGTATGGAAAAGAAAAAAAAAATGTGTATACACACACACACACACACACGCACTCTGGTTTATTCTTGATATAAAGCAGGACTGTTTACAGCCACATTTTTTGTACTACTAATAAAGCGTATTACAAGCTTTCTTAATTCAATTTTCTCTGGCATTTATTGTGTTTAATAAAATACCTAAATGTCACCCAGATTTACAAAAATGTATTTAAAGCTTAATAAACAACTAAAACAGATTATTTGTGAATAGATATAATACAGAAAATAAGAATCTGAACTGATAGGGATTTTTGTTCTTCTCCCCATCCTGGAAGTAATTTGTATTTTCTTACAAAGTTTTTTATCCTATAGTAATGAGTACTAAAAATCCATATGTATGCATTTGAGATTTTGCCATTATAGTTCAATTATCATTCAACACCAGGATGTTTGGTGGATTTGGATATTTCAACTTTCAATGGATTCAAAGAAAGATCAAAGACATAGAAAAGATGCCTTAATACATATCTAGACATAAGAAAAAAACAGGCAAGATGACAGATTAGTGGCAGCCTCCATGTGACATGGTGAAATATAAGAATCAGGAGCGGAGACAATAGACTCCATTCCAAGGAGAGAAAGACTAAAAAGCACAGAAATCGTAAAAGAGAGTATACACTTATCATAGAGAACAGAAGGCAATGAGAGAGAGTGAGCAGGGCACATCTCCACCCAGGGTATCTGGTGGTGGAGGAGAACCATATGCCACATTCAAAAGATAAGTCTGATGGCCTTGGTAAACAGACTGGCAGTCCCACAGGACAATCTCACAGTCCTTGAAGCCCTTGGATCCATTTGGGGGACTGGCAGACACAGTGGTTCTTCCTGACTCAGGAGATCAGCACTGGACAAAAGACACATTTTGACATCTTCCATACCTCAGTGAGCTATGACCAGGCGCCATCTTGAAAGGGAACCTATTGTGTGAGACTGAGCTATACTCAAATGTGAAAACAAAGAATAATCACTGATCAGAGAGCTATGGATGGGATACAGCTTTGACATGCAATTACAGAGAAGTAGGTGGGATGCCAACGTGCTGAGAGATTCAGGCAGTGGGAGGCTTGGCCAAGGTGGATGGTATCCTCATCCCCTGGAGAGAGGAGATGACACCATCTTCGGAGGGGAACTGTGGATACTGGCAACCCTGAACCAATGCCAGATAAAAGTCTCCAACTGCAACTGACGACCACCTCCACTTATACAGTCCAATATTAAAGGACACAGGAAGAAGCTATTACAGTATTTTGGTTTTTCTGTCTTTTTTTCTTTTTCTTCTGCTGGGGATTGAACCTAGGTCTTTGCACTGGGCAGGTGCTTTACCACTGGACTGTACACTCAGCCCTTCTATTATTTTTATTTTGAGACAAGATCTCCCTGAGTTGCTCAGGTTGCCTCTGGCCTGGGGCTGGAGATCCTCCCACCTCAGCCTCCTGAGTAGTTAGGACTATAGGTATGCACCACACAGTTATCTCCCTCCCTCCCCACCCCTCTCACTTTTAATTTTGTTTTCCCCATTTGTCTTTTTTCCAATATAATTTTTAATATTTTTAGTTTGCTTTTTTACCTTTTGCCACATGACTATCTCTCGTTTTCTATTTACTTTGTTTTAGAATCATTTTCACTTTTATTTTTTTAAGGAGAAATCTCTTAGGCTTTTTAGGATTTTTTAGCGTTTGCCCTTTTCTCTCCTCCTTCCTAACACTCTTTTTCTTTCTTTTTCTTGTCTTTCTTTTACTTAATGGTTGCTGCTTCTTTCTCCTCTTTCTCTGTCCTCCCTATTTCATGTAATTACTATTTTTAATTTCACCCTAAGTTATTTGTAACATTACAGTCTACTCTATATTATTGTCTGCATTTTCTGTTTTAAGGAATTGGTAGTGCAGTAGTTGGTTTTGACTGACTACATGTATGTCTACATCTGGTGGGGCCAGGTATTGTACTTATTATAGTGTTCTGTCTTCCCCTCCCAGAGTGGTACTAGGAACTGAGCTCTCAAGAGGGAGCTAATCAGTAAGATCCGCAAATAAACCTGGAAGAAATATCCATCTCAACAGATGCACCAATTATAAAACAGAAACACAGGAAACCTGAAAAACCAAAGCACTATGTCTCTTCTAAAAAACCATACTTTTTGAACTACTGTATCCAAAGATACTGATATGGTTGAAATTTCAGACAAAGAATTCCACAGTCTACTTGTAAAAAAAGATCAATGATTTCAAAGAAAATATAAATAATCAGATGAATGAAATAAGAAAATTAACTCAGAATCTATATGTTACTAATGTACAAGACAAAGTCAGCAACATGGATGAGAAATTCACAAAGAAATTGAGATTTGGAAAAACAAACCAGAAATGTTGGAAATGAAGAACTCAATAAATCAAAATAAAAAACCACAGTGAAAAGCATGACCAGTAGACTAGATCAAGCAGAACAACGAATATCAGGAATGGAAGATAAGGTTGAGGAAATACTACATTCAGATATAAATTGTTGTTGCTGTTTTTAGGTGCCGTCAAGTCGTATCTGACCCATTGCCACCCTACATAGGATTTCTGATGGATGATTGTTTCAAGAGTAGGCTGCCAGGTCCCCCCCCCTCTCTCTTTTGAGGTGCTAAGCATCAAACCCAGGGCCTCAGAGGACACAAAGCAAGCACTTTAACAACTGAGCTAACCCTTAGCACCTCAGATATCAATAAGGAAAAAAAAATGAAGGAATATGACCACAACTTTCAAGAACTCTGGAATGTGATCAAGAGACCAAATCTAAGAATCCAGCAGGTAGAAGAAAGAGCTCAGATTAAAAACTAAGGGTATAGAAAGCCTATTCTAGCAGAAAATTTCCCAAATCTGGGGAAAGAAGTAGATATTCAACTCCAGGAGGCATGTAGAACCCAAAACAGACATAATCAGAAAAGAATCCTCCATGACACATTATAGTTAAAATGTCAAAACTATAAAACAAAAATAATATTAAAAGCTGCAAGAGAAAAAATATCAACTTACTTACAAAGGCAACCCATAGCTGGGCATGGTGACACACACCTGTCATCACAGCAACCTGAGAGGTAGAGGCAGAAGAATTGCAAGTTTGAGGCCAAAGGCAGCATACATAATTTAACAAGACCCTGCTTCAAGAGAAAAAAGTGCAGAAGGGGCTGGGGATGTAGATCAGAGGCAAAGCGCATGCAAAGCATGTGTGAAGCCCTCAGTACAAATGCTGAAACCCAGAAAAGCATGGAATGATGTTTCAGGCTTTAAAGTAAATAACTGCCAATCGAGATTATTATTATATCTAGCAAAATTATCATTTAAAATTAATGGAGAAATAAAAACCTTCTAAGATGAGCACTTGCTGAAGCAATTCATGAACTCCAAGCCTGCACTGTAGAAGATACTTAAAGGAATCCTATACCCAAAGGAGGAAGAAAGGCAGTTTGTATCACAACAGTACAGGAAAGAAGAAATTTCAAGAGAACAGGTGAACTAATGAAAACTAGAAAAGCATCAATCATGTTATCATGTCTAAATCAAAAACCAGTAAACCCAAAATACAAACAAGGGAGAAAACAAAAAGCAAATAAAAATAATATGTGAACCAACAAGGAAAACACCCAACACAATTACAGGAATCATCAAACCCCTCTCAGTAATAACTTCAAATAGATATGGTCTTAACTCTCTAATTAAAAGACATAAGCAAGGCAATAGATAGATAGATAGATAGATAGATAGATAGATACATAAGAAGGAGGAGGAGGAGGAAGAAGAAGGAGGAGGAGGAGAAGGAGAAGAAGAAGAACAAGAACAACAACAATAACAACAACAAAAACAACATCCAACAATTTGTTGTCTGTAAGAAATAAGATTCCACTTGCAAGAACACATGGACTGAAAGGAAAAGGACAAAAATAGATATACTAAGCCAAGAAACAAACAAGCAAATCTTCCAGTAGCCATCCTTTTATCAAATAAAGTAGATGTTAGGGTAAAGTTAGTCACAAGAGACAAAGAAGGTCACAACGTGCTAATAAAGGGAACAATCCATCAACAAGACATAACAGTTGTACAGTTGTAAATACATATGCACCAAACATCGGTGCACCCAATTTCATAAAATAAATCTACTAGACATAAAGGGACAGATTGTTCCAGATATAGTAACAGTAAATAACTTTAATATCTCAATCTCATCAACTCATATACAACATCCAGACAAAAAAATTAACAAAGAAACATCAGAGTTAAAAAGCACAATAGATCAAATGGACTTAATAAATATCTACAGAATATTCTGTCTAAAAGCCACCAAATAGACGTTCTTCTCGGTAGGCCATGGCACTTTCTTAAAATAAACATCTTAGGAGCTGAGCAAAGTGGCGCATGCCTGTAATCCCAGTGGCTAGGGAGGTGGAGACAAGAGGATCGCAAGTTTGAGACCAGCGGCAGTTTGCATAATTTGGCAAGACCCTGTCTCAAAAAAGTTAAAAAAAAAATTAAATTAATAAAATTAGGTTGGAGGTGCAGCTCAGTGGTCCAGCACTTGCAAAGCACACAAGTGCAAGGCCCTGGGTTCAACCCCTAGTACCACAAAATAAATAAATCAATACATAAAAAACATTTTAAGCCACAAATCGAGTATGAACAAATACAGAAAAATCAAAATAACTTGGGGCCCCCCACTTTGGCCTTTCTAACACTAACTCTGGGTGTGTGGAGTAATCCTGTGCATCTGCTAATCCTGTGGCTGCTGGACAGTCATGACAAGTGGAGCTCGTCCAAGAGCCAGTGGGGACAATAACTGATTTCCCCTGAGATCTCATGTTAGTAGACCCTCCAGGAATGGGAGTAAAGAGATAAAGGCCTCTTCACCGTGGTAAGCAATCCCCATTCTTTTGCCTGGAGGATAAAGTAATGGAGTTATTTCTTTTACTTTTTCTTTCATTCTTGCCCGCTCCTCTTTCTGGTTTTCCCGGATGATTATTTTGATATACCCATTTGATTCTTATCAACTCACACAGCTTGATGGTGATACACTTTCTAAGGAGAATGTACAATAGGCAAAACTATGATTAGGGCATCTCTGGTATTCATAGGGTTTTCAATGGCTGATTGTTTTTTGGGAGGGGGTTGCTGGGTCCTTTTCCCAAGACTATTGTTGTTGTCAGGTGCCGTCGGGTCTGTATCCAACTCATAGCGACCCTGTGTACAACAGGAGAAACACTATTGTCAGTGCTTTTCTGCTGTTCACAGGGTTTTCAATGGTGGATTGATTTTTGGGAATGGGCTGCCAGGTCCTTCTCCCAATTTCCCAAGCCTATAGGACCTGGTATTTCCAGGCAGTCTCCCATCCAAGTACTAACCATTTCTCAACCTTGCTTAGATTCTAAGATCTGATGAGATTGATCACCAGGCGGCTATGGCTGCAAGCGAAAACTCATATGGAAGCCCAAAAGACCCCTAATCACCAAAGCATCCCTGAGCAGAAAGAGCAGTGCAGGGAGTATTACAAGATACCCAATTATACAACCTTGCCACAGCAACAAAAATATCATGGTACTGGCACAAAAACAGACATATAGACCAATGGAGTTTTATTCAGTCATACATAAGGGTGCAATTATGGCCTTGGCAGGAAAATGGAGGAGATCAGAGACCATCATTTTAAGTGAAATAAGCCAGACCCAGAAAGACAAACATCCCATGTTTGCTCTCATATGTGGATGCTAGATTTCACTAAATACTCAATATTTTAATATACAGCTCTTTAAAGGGGAAGGGGACTATGTAGGGGGAGAAAAAGGACTAAAGATGGCAGGAGGGGGTAAGAAAGAAGGTTGGGAGAAATGAGGAGAAATATCATATATTTCTCTCAAAGGCAAAATCTGGATTTATACACACACACACACACACACACACAAACACACACAAATAAGACATGCAAACCAAAGGGAGACCACTGGTAAGGAAGAACTGATCAGAGGAGGAAAGGAAGTCATGAGAGGGTAATGGGAGAAGTCAATATGAGTAATGTATAATGTTATGCATATATGGAAATGTTATAATGAAACTCATTAAGTTGTACATAAAAAGTTAATGTGAAAAAGAAATAACAACAATAATATTTGAAAATGATCATCCCCTATGTTGTCATTTCCCTGCAGGGTGAAACAAGTTCCTATTTGAAAGCCACAGAATGTACAAGACTTTAGGCTATTTCCCAGGTTTCTCTGATAAAAGACTTTATGAAAAAATAAGAAAGATTCACTGACGAAATCTATTCTGATCCTATTTCTGGCCAAAATGGAAAGAGCAAATTGTCTTAAATAAGATTGTTACTTCAACTATTTGGGTTCAAAGTAAACATCTCTCTATAGCTGTAATTTCCAAGGCATCTGGTTTTCAGGAAGAATTATCACTTAAGATTCAGAATGCAAAACTTCCCACACAATTCTCCATTTATTCTGAGACTCTACACAAACAAATCTGCCCTGAACTTTCAAGACCTTATCTCAATGTAGTTATTAAATCATCAGGTGATGTAACTGAAAACAGGTATTTGCCACTTAAAACATGTGAAAGTATTTTATATGAATTAAAATAAAGCATAATAAAAGTTACTCAGTCTATTTTGCCTAAAATTGTGCTTCAAAATTTCTCACTGATACAAAATATCCTACTTTTTTTAGAGCCATATAAATAACCTATTTTAATTAAGCCTAGCACTTATTCAGTAGCTGTGACTTAATTCTGGAATTCACTTGTCAATTTTATCTGGAGTCTGACCTATAATGTAAGTAATGACATATACACTGGTTTAAGTAGTCATGAGAAGAATAATTTGATAAACAATTTGTAATATAAAAATAAGAAATGTATTTCTTAAACATTGTATGTGTTATTTAAATTTAAATTTCAGAAAAAAATTACAAACTCATTTAATACATGTGTCTTATAAAAATAATTTTATGGTGTGTTGGAGGTTTCTATTAGACAAAACTCGCATGCAATTTATTTTCAGGAGAGTATGACAAAGCTAAAAAACAGCCACATAAATGAATTAATGAAATAAGCAAATGTTAAAAACTATAAATGTCACGAAGTGTTCTGTTGTCTACAAAAATTAACATTTCCTAAGTCTACCTCTCTATAAGTAAATTGATTTAATGATAATTATAAATATCAACTTGAAAAAACCAAAATAATGAACAAACTTCCCTTTATGGAATAAAACTAATATATTTAGGGAAAGTGCCAAATAATGTGAGACTGTTTTGATAAACTTTGAAGAAAACAAGAGATTCACTTAACAAAAAAATCTTCTAATATTCATATCTGGTCCAGTAAACCAAAACTTATAATAGGTTTTGTTCACATTTTATTTCCTTTTTTTTGTTGTTTTCCTCTGTTTTTAGTAGTACTGAGCAGTTGAATCTAAGGCCTGCTGCATATGCTAGACACACATTCTACCACTGAGCTGCACCCTCAACCCCTTGATTACTTTTTTACTTTGAAACAGTGTCTGGTAAAGCTGCAGAAGCTCTTCCTCTGGCCTTGAACTTTGGATCCTCCTGCTTCTACCTCCAGAGTAGCTGTGATTACAGGTATGTGCCATGGCACCTGAATAATGTTTTCATTTTTTCAAATTCAATAATAAGATTTTAACACTGGATCAAATATCTTATCACAAGTTTGTTCTATGATGTTGTTGTTAGGTACCATGTAGTCAAATCAGATTCATAACTACTCTCATAGGGTTTTCAATGGCTGATTGTTTCAGGATTGTTTTCCAGAGTAGAATGCCACATTTTTTCCCCATTTTTGCATGTTGGGGATTGAACCTGGGTCCTCAGAGAGTGTGGACCAGCACTCTAGCAACTGAGCTAAATTCCAGCCTATAAGTTTGTTCTATAGTCTGAAAATATTATTCCATTTCCTATCTATTTCAATGTCATTTCATATTATCATAGTTACTTGCCTATGTAGAAATCAAAAATCTCTTTATGATCAACCATTGGAACAACATGTTGTTGTTGTTGTTAGGTGCAATTGAGTTGACTCCAACTCATAGAGACCCTTATAGGGTTTTCAATGGCTGACTGTTTCGGGATTGCCTTGGGAGTGGGTTGCCAAGTCCTTCTCCCATTTTGCGGTGCTGGTAATCGAAACAGGGACCTCTGAGACTGCAGAGCAGCGCTCTACCAACTGAGCTAAATCCCAGCCCATAGGAACAACATTGTTGTTGTTGTTAGATGCCCTCAAGTCAAGTCCGATTCATAGCAACCCTATGGACAGCAGAATGAAACAATTGCAGATTCTGTGCCAGGCAAACGATCTTATTTATGTTTAAGCCCATTGTTGCAGACACTGGGTCAATCCATCTAGTGGAGGATTTTCCTCTTTTGCGTTGATCTGCCACTCTCCCAATCATGATGTCCTTCTCCAGGGATCGATCTTTCCTGACTACATGTCCGAAATATGTAAGACGCAGTTTGGCCATTTTTGCTTCCAAGGAGCACTCTGGTTGTACCTCTTCTAGGACAGATCTGTTGGTTCTTTTGGCAGTCCATGGTATATTCAATAGACGTCTCCAGCACCACAATTCAAAAGCATCAATTCTTTTTCTGTCTCTCTTGTTCAATGTCCAGCTTT
>VMDO01028621.1:0-23654 GCA_007922755.1 Pedetes capensis
AAGCTGCAGCAGATTGAGCTGGAGTGGGGAGCTGCATCTTGAGTTGAAGAGCGGTGAGTTTGGGCGGTGCGGGGGGCTGGGGGGCAGTGGGGGAAGGGACGGGGAGGGCGAGTGGGAAGCAGGGGTGGGGGGCCCCTCGGCTAGGGCCTGGGGGGCCCCATAGGGACAGCCAGGCGTGGTGGGGAACAGATAGTTAGGGAGTACCAAGGCCACCATCGGAGTCACGAGCGGGGCAGGGAAAGAGGCGGGGGGCACAGACGTGGGGGCAGGGGGAAGAGGCGGGGGGCCTCCTCGAGGGGAGAACACCGGCAGCGGGTAGGGCGGGACCACTGCTGGGAAGGGAGCCGTGGCCGCTGAGGGCGGCCAGGGGCCAGAGGGGGCCACAGGGGAGGGGTGGGAGGCATAGCAGTGGGCTTCAGCCCGGGGGGGCTGGTGATGACGGGAGCGCTTGGCTTTTGATCGGCAGTGGTGTCGGCGGCCGGGGGGCACGGGGCCGTGGTGGCAGCCTGTAGGGAGAGACCGGGTTAGCAAGGGCCTCAGCCTGGGGGTTAGTGCCCCTGCTGCCCCCACTGCCACTGACAGGGAGAGGGCAGCCAGAGGCCCCAGAGACAGCCGCTCAGCTACGCAGACAGAGGGCACGCGGTGGGTGGGGTGCCTTCAGGGAAGAATCACAGGAGTCAGGGACAGGAGTTTATTACGAAAGGAGCCAGGGAAAGGCAAGGTTACATGAGGGTCAGGCTGGGGATGTGCAAGACAGCGGTGTGCTGGCAGATAGGAGGAGGCAGGGCCGGTCGCCACAGCCGAACGGGCAGGAGGCTTCGGTCCACCTGCCAGAATCCCGCAGGCACCGCCAGCCTGGGTACTCTTCCTGCCCGCCGAGGCCGTGCTCTGCCTGCCTCGCAGTGGAGCGAAGAGGTGGGCGGAAAGCCCAGGCCTGAGTCCCAAGTCCTGCAGGAGTCTGCACGGGGACTCCCTCAGGTACCTGCAGGGGCTGCCTTCCATCTGCCCTGGAGGCCCAACTCTGCCGGCGGTCGGCCTAAAGCCTGCCTATCTGCCCTGGCGAGATGACCCGGTACTTCCTGCCCCTGCCCCTGCCCCAGGCAAGGCCTGAAGCAGCTTACCTGGATCAGAGCACCTGTGCCCACCTGTCTCTGTGCCAGCCCCCCACGCTGCCCTCCTCTGGCTTCAGCCGGTAACCCTGGCCTAGGCGGGAGAGGCCACCGAGGGGCCTGTCCCCAGGCAAGGCCCTGCTGCCAGAGGCAGCGCCGGCTTGGTTCCCGGGGCAGGAACCTCCCCCTCACGGCCCCCACCCAGCCATCTCGCCCGACGCTGGGCAGAAGGCAGCTCAGGGAAGCCCTGGGTGGCTACCTCGCTCGCCAGGGGCCGAGGGGGCCATGGAAGAGCTGTCGAGTCCTCGCAGCCTGCCCAGGTCTCGGAAGCGGCTGAGGAAGGCTTGCTCTTCCTTCTGAGTGTGCAGCGACAGCACAGCCTTGGTCAGACCCACCGGGCGGTAGGCGTCGGGGGCTGGGTCAGGGGCTACCGTGGGGCTGGGGGCCGGGCTGGGAGCTGGGCCCGGGGCCAAGCCAGGCAAGTCCTCCATCATGACGATGTCTGGGGAAGGCGAGACGGGGAAAGGCCGTCAGGATCATTTCGGGGGTGAACACATCCACACCGCACCCTCCCGGACCCCAGGTGCTGTCTCTGGGCCATCTCCCTGCCAGGTGCTGACCCCAGATCACCACTCCATGCAAAGCCATCCCCAGAGGAAAGAGGACACTCAGTCCCCTCCTGTGGTCATGGCCCTGCTGGGAAGCCCCAGGCAGCACCTTCACACGTCCTATAAGGGACGCCCACCCCTTGCTGCTCCCTCCCATGTCTATCACGGCCAATACCCGAAAACCCAATGTTTTCATCATTCCTTGCTTCAGCCCCTCTGTCGTTAGCACTTTGGGGCTGGCCCTACCCCCTGCACCCCACACTTCATGTTCTGGCTGAGAACCAACCGAATGGGGGCAGGGGCAAGCAGCAGAGGCTGGTGGGGTCGACAGGCAGGGGGCAGCAGGGCCCCAAGGCCTCCTTTCTGTTAAGGAAGTGGGGACGGGGGGCAGGAAGCAGGAAAGATTTCTGGCCGAGTGGCCGGCTGGGGCCCAGACACTGCCCCTGGGGGCGCCACGCTCATACCCGACTCCGGGGGCTTCTTGTCTCCCACATGGACGATGGTGGAACTGAAGCTACACTGACTAGTGACGGACACCACGCTCTCTGCCTTATTGGCCAGGGCAAGCGGGCTCAGGGTGCCTCCCACCACTGGCTCCTTCCGAGGAGCGGCCCCCTCCCCAGGCAGGACTGCTGATGGCGGTGGATCTGTGCGGAGAGATGGCACCCGTTACCTGCGGCCCCGCCGGGAGGGCAGGAAAGGGGGTCCCAGGGAGGAGAGGAGCGAAGGAGGGCAGGGCAGAGCGAGGGGAGGCCCCGGGGCAGGGCGTGCAGACCCAGGGCCGCCAGGCCAGGACAGAGCAGTGCCACCGAGACACGGCACTGATCTTTACCTTTCTTGGCCCCCACGGGGCCCGGGCCGGTCCTCTGCCTGTCATCGTCAGAGGCCGAGGACGCCGTGTAGGAGGAAGAGGAGGCACATTTGCGCTTGGTGGTGCTGGGGAGGTTGCAGCTCTCCAGGTACCTGCAGAGGGACAGAGCAGGGGGGCGTAAGGGCAGGGCGGGGGGTAGAGCAGAGGCCAGGCCGGGGGACGAGGTGGCGGGCAGCCCTCACCTGAGGATGCTGTCCAGGCAGTTGATCTGCTGGTATGAGCAGCTCGAGGGCTCTTTCCTCTCAGCCTCCTCAGGGGCCAAGGCCAGCGGCGGGGCCTGGATCGGGGCAGCAGGGGCCTCCAGCTCCGGGGTTGGGGACTGGCAGGGAAGGGCCTTCGCCTTCAACGTGCCTGCAGCTGGGGCAGAGACAAAAATGGTAAACGGGCTGGAGATGAGGGTCGGGGCATCCTTGGGTTTTACCGCTGACCCCCGTACGTGACGTCACCAACTCACTGGGGAGGCGGGGCCTGGGCGGAGGCCGTGACCGGGACTCGATGAAGAGCTGCTGGCCCTGGTGCTTCACCAGATGCACGTCCTTGCAGATCTGCTGGAAAGTGACCTGCGGGACACAGCAGAGGGCAGCCCTGGGTGCCTGGCCAGTGCCGGGGGCCAAAAGCATAGTCAATCGGGTCGCAGTGGGGAAGCCTGGAGGCCCGGGTGGGAACAGGACAGGGGGAAGGGGCAGGGAGGGAAGGGAAAGGGCCAGGGCAAAGTTCTGGGGTTGGGAGTACAGAGGTCTAGGACAGAAGAATGGGCAATGGTGGGGGGTGAAGTGCGAGGGGGTCACTCACTGGAGCGGGAGGCCCAGGCCCCTCAGCATCGCCCCCATTGCTGTCACTGGAGGAGCCAGGGCTATGGAGAGGGCCTGGGGACGTCACAGGGCCGACTCCGCAGAGTCCGGTGGGGCTCGAGCTGTGCACAGGCTGCGGCAGGGAGAGGGGTGGGTCAGCGTCCCGCGGCCTGCGCCCCACCCCGCTCCCCTTCCGCGCCCCTCCGCCCTCACCTGCAGCAGCAGCCTGTGGATCTGCTCGGACAGCTCCTGGATGTCGGAGTCCAGGGCCAGAGCCGGGCTGGGGGCGGGGGGCGTGAACACGTCCTCGTTCAGGGGGGCCCTGCGGGATGGGGAAGAGTGAGGCCGGCCCTGGCCCCAGTCCTGCTCCTTCTCACCGTCCCATCCCCAGCGCCCCCTGGGGGAGGGGGGCAGGGCCCACTCACGTGCGCACTTTGTGGCGACCCAACACGAAGGCCACCTTGCGACTCCAGGGGTGCACGAAGCCGGCCCAGCTGGTGTCCATGGTGACATACTCCCCGTTCCGGGCACAGAAGCGGATGGGGGAGTGGTCGAAGGGCTGGCCCGCCAGCTGCAAAACTGAAGGGAATGGGACATGAGGTGGGGGGTCAGCAGGAGAGAGAGCTGAGCGACACAGAGGGCAACTCGCGGAGATCTGGGACACCGCGACAAGGGGAACTCACTCTTCTTGTGGATGGCCAGCATGAGGGGTCGATCCTCAGGATGCAGGAACAGGAGCACGGGGGCCCCCAGGAGGTCCTGGGGCAGGTAGCCCAGCAGCGGGGCCGCCCTGCGGTGGGAGGAGGCATCAGAATGGCCCTGGCCTCAACCCCGGCCGCCCCTTTTCCTCCAGGTCCTGTCCTCACCTCTCATCCACATCCTGGAAGAGGCAGCTGGGGGTGTGCCGGGTGGTGAAGATCCTCTTGTCAGGGGGGATCCGGGGAGCTGCGGCACAGAACACATGGCTGCTGGGTTCAGCTCCTCAGCCCCACTTCTTGCGAGGGGCCCAGGCTGGCTAGCAATCCTCCTCTCAACTCAATCCTGGGCTCTACAGCCCACGGAGGGGGTCTGGGCCACTTCTGTGCCTCACGCCAGTAACAAGAGAAAATGGCCGCCAGGCGCAGTGGCGCATGCCTGTTATCCCAGCAGCTTGGGAGGAGGAGGCAGGAGGATCGCAAGTTCGAGACCAGAGGCAGTCTGTGAAACTTACCGAGACCCTGTCTCAAAAAGTAAAAAAAAGGGCTGGGGGTGCTGCTCAATGGCCCAGCACTTGCAGAGCATGCAAGTGCATGGCCTTGGGTTCAATCCCCAGTACCACAAATAATAATAATAATAATAATGATAAAAGGCCAGGCGCAGTGGCACACGCCTGTAATCCCAGCACCTCAGGAGGCGGAAGCAGGAGGATCGCAAGTTCGAGACCAGAGGCAGTCTGCGAAACTTATCGAGACCCTGTCTCAGAAAGTAAAAAAATGGGCTGGGGGCGCAGCTCAGTGGTCCAGCACTTGTAGAACATGCAAGTGCGAGGCCCTGGGTTCAACCCCCAGTACCGCCAAAAAAAAACAGAGAGAGAGAGAGAGAGAGAGAATGGCCAAGGCGTTCTTCTTCACCCTATCCCAACTCAGGGTTCCTGCCCAACCCTACCTGCAGGTGCAGCCAGAACTCTCGACCTCATAAGACCTTCTCCTCTTCCAAAGTCTTAAGGGCCCAGCTGGTACACAGGTCCTGCACCTCACTCCCAGCCTAGAGGAAAAGCCTTCCTCCCCTCTGCCCCCAGGCCAGGCCCCCCGGCAGGCCCACCTTCATAACCCGAGTGGATGCGCTCTGCGATGAGCAAGCAGCAAGGCTGGGCAGGGGCTCCATCTGACACGCGGATCTTGGTCACGTAGGGAGTTAGGCGGAACGGCTGGTACCGAGGCCCTGGATCCCGGTCAGGACCTCCTCTAGCAAGGGAGAGAGGGACATTAAGGGCTTTCGATGGAAAGCTGGCCCCTCAACCATAAGGTCACGGCCCACATATCAGACACAGCACAGAGGGGCAGGAGGAAGAGGCTTCTACTCCCCACACCTACCTGATCCGGCAGAAGATGGACTTCTCCTGGGTGAAGTCCTTAAGGCCTGAACCTGGGACAGACAGGGAAGGCGGTGAGCACGGTCCCCTGCTCCTCCCCTGGGCTGAGAAGAGCCCGGCAAGGGCCAGCTTAGGTCCCAGCACTTCCCAGCAGGAGCCTGCTCAGGCTGCTCACCCCTCCCCACAGCACCTGGGCACTGTACCTGCAGAGGCCCCGGCACCCCAGGTGGGCAGACGGGATGGGGCGGTGGAGCCATAGAAGACGCCCACATCCTGGGGAGCCAAGAGCTCTGAGAACCGGGCACCCCGGAACACGTCCCGCTTGCAACGCAGCAGGACACCCGCCTGCTCCGAAATGTAGACAATCCGGCCTGTCAGGAAGGAGACGGCCACCGAGAAGGTATCCTAGCAGGAGGGAGAGGGCAAGACCATGCTCAGGAACTGCGGGAGGAGGGATGGAGGACGGGCGGGGGAGGGGGAGGGGCCGCGGCAGACCTGGTTGCGGAGCGTGTACTCGGAGGTGACGTGCTCCAGCTCCTCCAGGGTGTACGTGGACATGTCCATGGCGCAAGGCTCACCCTCCTCCAGGCTCCACTGCTGGTAGTATTCCTGGTTGGCTGCAGGGTGAGGAAGGTGTGCAGGGCGCATTCAGTAAAGAGACCGGCTCCCCGCAATAGCTCAGGCCTCGCACCACTGTCTCCCACAATGCACCACTCACCCTGCACCTGCTTGACGCAGGCCAGCGCGTACTGTAACGTGGCCAGGGTCCCAGAGCGGCCTTTGCCTCGACGCTCCGGGGGGAGTCGCAGCTTGAGCTCACGGAGCGCCATCATGAGCTCTTTCTGGGTCCTCGCGCGGGCTGACTGTTCACTGCTGCAAGGCCCACGAGGAAGGAAAGGGGAGAGCCATTAGCCCTTGCGCGTGGCCCAGGTCCCCGGGTCTCTCCTGCAGCCCTCACCCCATGCAGCACCTGCAGCCACTGGTGGATGGGTTGTCCTGCTCCGAACTGGCGCTCAGGAGGCTATAGGCAATGGAGCTGCTGGGCGGGGATGGGCTCTGAGAGTTTGTGCTGGGGAAGAAAACACAGCCCACGATGAATGGCAGGTGACCGTCAGCAATGGGTGGCTCTCTAGCTCAGCTCGCTCGCAAGACCGCTCCCAGGACCCTGCCACGCACAGACGTACGCACCTCTTGCTGCTCTCGGTGGTCTCCAGCAGGGCGGAGTCCTTGCCATTGCCGGAGGACGAGCTGTGGGAGCTGCGCTGAGATGCGCCCCTGGACTCGTGCCCGTTGGACTCATTGCCGCTCGAGCCGTTGCTGTTGGCATCGGTATCATCGGCCAGGCTGGGGCCTGGGCAGGGACGGTGCTGTGGGGGCCCAGGGGACGGGACTCCTCCAGAACAAAAGGATTCTCCGGGCCTGGGGTCTCCTCCCCCGTCAGCCCCTTCTAGGGGACCACTCATGTCTGGGCCATGGGAAGGAGGACAGGAGAAGAGGGAAGGCAGAGAGGCCACCACAGACGCACAAGGGGGCCTTGAGGCCTGGCTGAAGAACTGGGAAGTCTATCTCTGTGGGTGTTGAGTTCAATCACAGCCAGCACCTGCAGAGGGGGACGGGAAGGAGGGCTTAGAGAAAGCTGGGCTGTTAGCCCCACAGCACCTGCCGGCTTCACTCAGACCCTCCCCTGCCTAACCCACACTCCAGGGACCCAGGCCTGGGACGCCCAATAGGAAGCCAGAGTAAGTCCTGTTTCCAATCCCCGCAGGGGTGCCGCAGGTGGAAAGGGGGCTCTCCTGGGCCTCCTCCTGCGAGCCCTGCCAGCGTGGCGTGGCTAAGTCGATCCCCAACAGTCGATTAGAACCACGGCTGGGGGAGGAAGCTTGGAGGTGTCTCACTCCCGAATGCCCATCGGGGCCCCACTTGGCCTGGGACTCCAAAGCCACCGCGCAGGGGGCGAGCAGACCGCCTCCTATATTTAGGCTTCCGGGCTAATTTTATCCGGGGGCGGTGCCATCCCCCACCGCACATGCGCGCCGACATGCGCGGCCCCACCACGCGCTTCCGCCGCCGCCTGGGTCGCCAGGGAAACCGACGTCAGCCGCTGAGCTCAGCGGTTGCTGGAGGGACCACAGCGGCGCGGGAGGGGTGACCCCTCCCCCATGTCCCCGCGGAAGTGAGGGGACGACTCACTCCCACACTGGCAGGCGCGGCCGGGGGTCGCCCGCCTCTAACGTCTCAGGCCCCCCGACCGGACCGTGGGGACTCCGGGGGCTGGCCCTGGCCTTGCCAAGAAGAAACACGACCTCCTCCGCCCTCCCTAGCCCGGCTCTCGTCTGGATCCCATTCTAGTCAAGACGACGCAGCCTTTCTTTCTCCGGCCCTTGGCCCCTCCCGACGACGAAGATTGAATCCGGCACCCGCCATCAAGGACCCAGGAATTCTCTCTTCTCAGTCCCCCACTTTTCTAGTCCGTCTCCCACCCTTCGCGTCCGAAGGGCTTGGGCAGGCGACGAGCAACAGCCAGCAGAGTTCTCCTACGCCCAGTCCAACCACACCCCCGTCCCCGAGCCTTTTCTGAGCGCCAGGAGAAAAAGAGAAGGCTGTGGCCAACAGCAGGAACTAGCGCCGGGAACGGGATGTTCCAGCCCGAAGCGGGCTGACATCACCGACGGCGCGGGGCCAGAGATCGGAGGGGGGAGGAAGGGGGGCGCCGAAAGCCTGAAGGGTCCTAATGCCGGGGCAAACTCGGGGACCCCTGAGTGGCAAGAAAGGAGATAGGGGGGCATGCCCACTGAGGGTCTGCTGTGGGACCGCGATGGCTGGGACCGGGGAGCAAAGCAGGTAAGAGTGCGGACACCCGGTGCAATGGTGCGAGGAGCGGCTGGGTTCCCCGGGGCAGAGAAGAGGTGAACCGCAGCAAGGCGGGCGGATTACTGTTGTGCTGTGTTCAGCTTCTGGGCTGAAAATGGACCATCGAGTTGGAAGTGACAGCGGCCTGTCTTGGGGAGACAGACCGGCCCCAGGGTGGCCGCGAAGATGCCTACCTGGCCGTGCGAGCGCCCTCCAGCCGTCTGCCCGTTGCTGTTCCAGCCCGCTACCGAGTAGAAGCTCCGCGAGGCGGGGAGGCGGGTTGCATAATGCCAGGCACTGCCCCTCATTGGCCTCCTGCCCGGGGAGCCGCAGGCTCCGCCCCCGATTGGCTGGGGAGCTCTTCCCGTCGCCTGATTGGCTACCGGCCTCCACTGAGGTCAGGGCTGTGTCACACACACGGGCGCACGTGGACCTGGGTGCTGGCGCTGGGCTGAACGGCCTCAGACACCGCCCAGCCAATGGGCGCGCGATGAATAATGAAAGGGAAGTGAGGGGAGCTGAGCTGCCTCTCTCTGGGGAAAATGCCTGGGCCAACGTGGGTGCTCAAGAGATGTCTATTCACTGAACGGACCAGCCTTGCAGAACAGGACACCCTGGCCTGGCCAGAGGTGGGGAAGAGGAACGCAGATCCGCGGCGCTGGATTGATATGTATGAAAAGTCTGGTCCCTGAGAGGAGCGACAGAGACAGAAACCTGGCTTGGCCTTGACATCACACATAAGGAACCCAACCCCTTCCTCTGGCATTTCAAATCCTGGGAAGAGGGCAACTGAGAGTCCACGTGTGATGAGGGGGTGAGTGGGTGTTGGGAAATTGCAGACAATGGAAGGAGCAGCCGGAGCCAGTGGGAGTTTGTGAAGGGAAACAATGGCAGGTGCTTTTACGACCAATCAGAGAAAAGGTTTCCAGGCAGCCTACTTAGTGACTAGGGTTTCTTCTCTCCAGAGGATGCAGCCACCCACATTTAGGGCTGCCCCAAAAGTGGGGGCCAGGAAACCAGGGCTACAGAGGGAGGGGGGGCAGCAGAGAGAAGAGGGCAACTGAGGCCCTAGACATAGAAAGGCGAGGTAGCACGGGCGTCATATCCCCAACTGCTTGGAAAAGACAAAAGTCAGGATTCAGGGAGCCATCAGCTACCTCAACTGTCTCATTGACTGTACTCTCCAGGACTCAAGACAGGACTGGACACATGTGAGGTGATCAGTAAGCATGACTTTATTTCTAGCAGGGATAAATATGGGAGGAGCCTCAGAAGTAGAGAGAGGGGCTATAAATTATCATTTTTTAAAACGCGGTAAGAGCAAAATACTGAGTGCTAAAAAGAGAACAGGGTCTTAAGCTTTGCAGGGTAACAGTGCCAGTGTAGGTTCAGGGGGGCTGCAGTGACAGCCCGCCCATCCCAGACGGTGATGAGGCGTTCCTCAAGGCTCCCTGGAAACGTGGGTTGCAAAAGCAGAGGCCCCCCCACACAGCTAGCTGCTGACATAATCAGCTGTGGGGGCACGCCCCTCAGTGTCACGTGGCCCAAGCTGTCCTTAACAATGGTGTTTCCCACGGGGTTGGGGTGGGGAGGAGGAGGCCTCTGTGGAAAAGCTGGGGCACCAGGGTATTATGAAATAACCCAGAAAAACCGAAGCAGGAAAACAAAGAAAATAAAAGATACGATGCCCAGGTTCTCGGCCTCCTCTCGTTGCAAATGATCCTGCTCGCCCGCCACTCCTATGCTATGGCCCTGTGCTTGTCGCTTTTCAATCCCTCTTCTCTGAGAACATTTTCTTTTCCCTCCCCAGCTCTCCTCAGGGATTCAGGTGGTATCTCCTGTGACCCAGGCAGCCCTAGCTCGCCCACCTCCACCCAGCAGCTGTCTTTTTCCATAGACAAAAGGTTCCAGCGCTCCAGCAGCCCCCACCTGCTCCCAAGGCCCAGGTTGTCCGCTCTTGCGGTCCCCACAGTAACCGGGCTCTGCTGCCGTCAATGGAGGAGAGTGGGCGGGAGAGAGCAGTGACGTCAAAGCAGAGGAAGGGGCGGGGCGGGGCAGCCGGGGAATGTGGGGCAGGGAGGCTGGAAAGGCAGAGGTTTGGGAGGCCGCCAGTCCCAGAGGGCGGCGGCCAGCGCACTTGGGAACATCGTGTTCTCTTGGCTGGTGGCCCAGGACATGCACTCGGCTTGGGCGCCTCCCCCAACCCAACGACAGCCGTCCTGTCCCAAAGCCAGGGATTCCTGGAGAGAGGGTTAGGAGGGAAGGGGACCCCCTCGCCTGCCCCCACGTCTGGCTCTCCTTTCGGGGACTTGCATCCGCGCGCCCTTCAGCTAGTTCCTACAGCTCCGAGCACTGCCTTTCCCCCGCTCCCAAACTGTACACAGTGGCTGGCCCAGGACCAAAGAGCCAGGGCGGGGAAGTCGCAGGCCCAGGTTCTGGGAGAGAACACCCACCTTTGCTCCTTCCCAGAGGCCCCCTTCAGAGCCAGAATCTTCTAGTACTAAGACAGCAGAGAGGGAGGGGGGACAGGGAGGAGCAAGGGTCTAGAATGAGGAAATCAAACTGGAATAGTCTGGAGCTCCCATTCCAGGAGAGGGGTAGAGAGGAGGAACGGTGGAATTTCAGCTGGTGCCTCAAGAAATAGCAGGAAATTGGGGAGTCATCAAAACTTGCAGAAAAACATGAGAGTGTGAGAATAGTTTCCAGCCACAGCGTTCTCATAAATCACCCTTTCTCTGTTGTTTTGCCACCCTATTACTATTTTAAAAATATATTTAAAAACAGAAACAAAAACAGCATCCAGGCATTGTGCTAAGCACTCTATATATATTAATCTTTTTAAATCCCCAGAACAACTCTGTGAGATGTGTATTATTAGCCCACTTCATGGGGGACAACTAGGGCTCAAAAGTTACTAAACTTGCCTTAATTGTCTGCCTCTCAATGTTTCTCAGCCTCTAAATAGAGCCCAGGGTTCAAATCTGAGCTCTAATGAAGACTTGTCATTCTGGTTTCTTACCCTTCAAGAATCTGTGAGGTTGTTACCCAACATCTAAGCTACATTCCAGCACTGGCAACCCTGGACTTCACAAATATACAGCTGATTCCAAGCTTGGTGCCTGTAACACAGGCTGCATCCAACCCTTTCCCCCCCTTGGGCCTGATCTCATTATTTGTACTCCCTGCACACTTATCACCATAGCCCATTTTCTCCATGCTTACAAAGTCCTTGAGATCACCCCAGAAACCCCCTGCCGCAATGATTTCTTAGGAGCCTCACTTCATGGGTCTCCCACCTTACCCCAAGCCACTTTGCCACAGGTCTGGTTTTATAAATACCAGAGCACCCTCTTGGTATCACCCCATCGCTGTGCTCAAGAAGACAGACGCAAAGCCAAATCTGCACCGACCCTTACCATATCCTCCCTCTCAGAACCCAACAATCCATTCCCGTGGATGGCCCTGAGGTCCAAATCCTCCCTTTTACACATGAGAAAGATACTCACAGACGCAATGAGACGGGCTGTGGGTCATACAAACCATCACCCAACCCTTTCTGAAATCACCATGCCAATCCTTTGGTACCCTCCCACGTGCCCTACCAGAGCCTCTCTCCAGCCTCAGAACCGCTCCCTCTTCCAGGTGCTTACCGCTCCAAATCTCATCACGCACGAGAACATCCCCCAACAACTGTCGGGGGCCTCACCCCTGTACCTCCCTGGAAGTACAGGGTTCCACACCCTCAGAACGCTGAGGGGTTCTGTGCACCCTCCGCTCTGGCAGTCAGGTGAGGGAACTGCAGCCAATAGCTCCCATCCTTGTTCTCCAGCTGAGTTCGCAGTACCTGTTCTACACAACTGTCAGGAGCTCCCACAGCAGCGATCGCGCCTTTGCATGATGGCCCCCATCATACCATTAACGCCCCTTCTGGCCGAACACACTACCCCGGAAAAAAACATTTCGACCGCCCCTCATCTCTCCACCCCGGACTACTCACCGTTCCGAGCGCACTCAGAATCCAAATTTCTTCACAAGTGGGACGCACTGCAGCTATTCCACAGGCTCCCCCCAGGCCCGCCCTCCGGCCGTGATGCCACGCCCCCCAAGCTTATTGGCTTAGAGACGCCAACCCATGCCCCGCGCCGCGTGCAGCCGCCCGGCCCCCGCAAAGCCTCTATTGGCACCTCCGGCCGTGGTCAGCTTTTCATTGGTCCGCAAGACAACCGGTAGCTGTAGATCCACGTGAGGGAGGGGCTGCCCCCGCGCGCTGATTGGCAGCCTAATGGGAAGACACGCCCTCACCCACTCTCGGAGTTCTTATTGGCTGCGGAAACAACCCCCCTACCTGCCTAGGTCGGTGACGCAAATGCCAGTCCTGCCCTTCAAACTTTCTCATAGGCTGAGACGTTTCGGAGATGTAGGGGACACGTGCAGGCGGCCTCACGCGGCAACTTGTTTACCCAGAAGCTGGGGATTTTCCTTGACGACACTTACCCAGGATTGCGGAGTCTGCGCAGGCGCGTCCAGCGTGACTTGCACGCAGGCGCCGAATTGAGCGGCGATGGCGTAGGTGGGGACAGTGCGCTAAGACCTGGTGACAAGAGCGTTCCTGATGCTGTGGTTGCGGCCCTGAGCTTCTGATGATCCCCAAAGATGAAAGGTGTAAAGATTAGGACGAAGCAGTCTTTAGACCTCAGCGCTGCGCCTTGACGACAGTGAAGATGGCAGCCTCCTCCAGATTGTCTTTTGTGGACCAGGCCAGGCCAGGCGATTCTGACAAACTCAGAGGAGGCTTCTGACAAATTCAGAGGAGGCCGGCTCACTTACTACCCACCCCCTCACAAATGGGACCAAGATTCAAGAGAGGTTACATAATCTGCGCAATTTAACACACTAGTCAGTGGGGTTAAAATTTGAACCCAGGTCCCTGACACTATAAAGGTACGTCCATGGGCCTATGGAGGGGGGCTGGGATTTAGCTCAGTTGGTAGAGCGCTGCACCTCAGTCTCTGAGGTCCCGAGTTCAATTCCCAGCACCGCAAAAATGGGAGAAGGACCTGGCAATCCACTGCCAAGGCAATCCCGAAACAGCCATTTGAAAACCCTATGAGGGTCGCTATGAGTCAGATACCGACTCGACGGCACCTAACAACAACAACAACATGGGCCTATGGAGAGCCTAAACCTAGGAATTTAGGAAATGAAGCACAAAACCCTACCATATAGTAAGCCCTATGATAAAGGTAGCCTGGGCTGGGATTTAGCGCAGTTGTGCAGTCTCTGAGGTCCCAAGTTCAATTCCCAGCACCACAAAAATGGGAGAAGGGCCTGGCAATCCACTCCCAAGGCAATCCCAAAACAGCCATTGAAAACCCTATGAGGGTCGCTATGAGTCGGATACCGACTCCAGGGCACCTAACAACAACAGCTGCAGCCTTGTGGCATGTGATCCCATCAGATCTCGGAAGCTAAGCAAGGTCAGGCCTGGTTAGTCCTTGGATGGGGAGACCGCCTGGGAACATCAGGTGCTATAGGCTTGGGAGACAGACCTGGAAACCCACTCCCAAAAATCAATCTGCCATTGAAAACCCTATGAACAGCAGAGAAACACTGACAATAGTGTTTTGTCTGTTGTATGTAGGGTCGCTATGAGTGGGATACCAACTCAGCGGCACCTAACAGCAACAATAAAAGGTGGAAATTATGATGAACTATGTACCTAGTTACAAGATCACCTGATCACCTGGGCCCCCTGGAACTCTGAAATCACAATCTCCAGGTAAGGAGCCTGAAAATCTATTTTGAAAAGCATCCTTGGTAGTTCTTAGGAGCGGACAGGTTTGGAAAACACTATCTGGGTTTCTTATACAGCTGGATCTTCGTGTTGCTGCCCTAAGAGGCCAGACTTCCAGAGCCCAACTAGCAGCCTCTGTCATTGACGGGCCTGGGACAGAGATGCTGAGGTGCTAGCTACATCAAGGAGGAAATTAACCTAGAGGCTTCAGAGGCTCAGGGTAGGTCTGGAGTCAAAAGTGCAAGGGTAGTGTGACGTCTACAGCCAGCTCCATGCCACACTCAGCTGTCTTCTGGAGCAGTTTCTTTGAAGAAGTATTAGCCCCTCCGGATGTTTGCACTGTGCTAGAAAGGGGAAGAGCGGATTCATAGACGTGCCCATCTACTTCAGGCCTAGGAGTGAATGACCACAGAAGTGACTGCAGGGCATCTAGGAGTTAAATCCAGGTAGAAAGGAATCTTACCAGCAGGAGCATACCTCAGGCCAGGAAGCGGGGGAAGCTGAGAACCCCAGACTGCAGGGTCCCCAGGCTTGGATACAGGGGGCTTAGTAACACTTTGCAGCAAATCCTGGTAACACCCCACCCCCCACCCCCATGACCACTCTGGGAATCACGCTTTGCACTGCCCAAGGTCAGGGTCTCATGCAAAGCCCACACCCTTCCCAACGCGTGCTTTTAATCTTCCCGATATATCTGCAGTTCCAGTACCCGCACTTCTGGGGAAGAAAAGACGTTAGGCCAGGCACAGTGGCACACACCTGCAGGCGCAGGAGGATCGTGAACTGGAGGTCAGAGGTAGCCTGTGTGGCGCAGTGAAACACTGCCTCAAGATAAAAAAGGGGACCTGGGGTGACGCTCAGTGGTAGAACTTGCAAAGTATACTCAAGTCCTGGTGTTCAGCCCTCCCCAGCACAGCACACACACAAAAAACATCTTAGAACACACAGCACCTGGTTACTCATTACACATTTATTGTACATTTTCACAATCTGGATGCGCCACAGAATTGGGGGCATAGGGTGGGGGAAGAGGGAAGGCAGGGGACACTGGGATAATATGGGGGGTCTAGAACACAGCACCCCCACCCCCAGCATCTCTCCTACCCTTTCACACCACAGTTTAGATCTCCCTGCTACCCCTCCACACAGAAAACCTATAGTGTGGGGGGAAGAAAGAGTTTGGGGGCTGCCTCCAGTGGCAGATTAAGGGACTGTACCCTCAGACCCCTAAAACTGTGCCATCTAACAAGACATTAGACCCTTCTTCAATCACTTCACCCAATGAGAGAACAAACAGCTTTCTCTGTGGGTTCAACAGCCCTGGAGAGGGGCGAGGATCCCCACCATCCAGCCGGTCCCATACACACATTGGCAGTGACTAGTACTCCCACCCTGAGTACAGGGGGGGCAGTCAGAAGAGCTGGGCAGTGATGGGAGCAACACCCCCAAAATTGGGAAGCAAGGTTTTTAGTCCAACCTCTAGCAGAGGCGAGGCCAGAGATGTCAGGCAGGAACTGGGGGGATTCTCTGCCTTACCCACTCCTCCCCAAGGCAGTGATGACCCCCCACACTGGTAACCACCCCTCCCAGAAGAGATCAGATTGTGGCCAGCCCCCAGCTCTCCTGGTGGGAGGAGGAGGCGGATCAGGCAGACGGGAGGGAGGGAGACCCCACGGGAATGTCAGTTGAGTGCCCCACATGAGAACTGGGGAGCAGGAATGTAGGGAGAGACCCCAAGTGGCAGAATTATTGGTCCGTCATAACACACTGAACTCCAAGACACACACCAGCTGGGGGGAGGGAGAATAGGGCACAAGAGGTTTGGAAAGTGGGGTACAGGAGGCAAACTGGACTAGAGAGGCTAGGAGGGGGCAATTCTGGGGGCCAGCGCAGCCTGGTTCCCCAAAAGCCCAGGCTCCCTGCAAGTAATGTCGTGCAAATGAAAGTGTAATACGAGGATCAATGGGGACTCAGTAAAAAAAGAAAACACAGGTTGAGAGTAAAGTGATGGAATAAAAAAAAGAAACCAAAAAAGATGTCAATATGCAAATGTATGCTAATTAACATGCTGGAAGCTCCCAGAAGACCTTGGGATTCTTAGGACCAAGCTAGGCCAGTCTCAGAGCCTCCCAGTGCGTGCAAAGATGCACCTACGGAGGCCTGGACAGGTGTTTTTTGTGGGATTTCTTTTTTGGGGAGGTTAAACGGGAGAGGTAGGGAGGAGGGTCAGTTAAATCCAAGGGAAGGAGAAAAAGAGGAGAGGGAGTATTGCATAGCAGATGCAAATGAAGGGACTTGGGGCTGACCAGGAAGAAGAGGGAAGGGAAGGAGGGAGAGAAAGAGGAGGTGATGGGAACTTCAGGAAGGGGTGTTAAGGACAACCAGAAAAATCTTCTAGTAATAAAACTACAAACAGACCAAATATATATAATATTATATATGTATAAATAACAGCTGGCTATTTACAAGGGGGCACACACACGGACACACACACATGGATCCAGGGGAAGGGGGCTGAAAGATATGGCTGAGAGGTGGAGGAACGGCTGGGGTGGGGGAGAGGCCCTTCTCTAGGCAGGGCAGACTCCTCAGGGATTTAAGTGCTGAAGTAAACTGTGGAGAGAGGGTAGGAAGAGGAGGACCAGGGGGAGGGGGAGAGAGAGAAAGAGAAAGAAAGCAGTGTGTCAGGCCTGGCCCTGTTCCAGTCCTCCCCCCTCCCCAGCTGGCTGATGTCCCTTCCCCTCTCTTGGCCTCGGTTTCTCTGTAAAACAAAGAGGCTGGACAGGTGGGTTCCAAGGACCCATTAATTCCATGGCCCTGAGGCCAGGGTCCACGGCCCTGAGGCCACAGACACCTAATCCTCTGGGCCTGTGAGACCACCAACTCTCAAACAGTGGGGTAGTTGGCTTCCTGCTCATGTACTGAGCCCCAGGGACTTTCTTGCCTTCAACTCCCCAATTCCAGGGTTTCCAGATAGGGTTCTCAGACCAAAAGGGATCTCAACAGAACGCTGAGAACCCACCCCATTTTCCTATTTCCAAAATCTTAACAAAAATCTCCCATAACCAGTCAAAGGGAGACTACATGACAGCATTTGACATGAAACAGAACTGCCACGTTACATAGCAGCTGTATGTATCTTTTGAAAAGTACAAACGAGGCTAATGCCCTTCAAAACCCAGAATCCACAAGGGAAACCTCTCCGGAGAAAGGTCCTGGCCACTCCTGCCCCACTCACCGATGATGATGATGAGGATGATGGCGCAAATCACTCCCAAGATTATCATCATCTGCGGGTGAGAGGCAGGGTCAGTAACGCAAACCACCATCGCCCCTCACCCACCAGTGCCCTCCTCGCCCCTGCACCTCACCTTGAGGTTTTTCCACCAGTATTTGCGCTTGAGTTTGGCTGCACTGGTTTCAAACTGGGAGGCCCCCGCCTGGAGTGCGTCTGCGCGGTCGTCCAGCTCCGACAGCTTCTGGTCCCGCTCCAGGACTTTGTCCACGTTCACCCTCATGATGTCCACCACCTGGGAGGAGAAGGGCCCGAGGTGCAGGGGGTGTGCCGAGGCCCTCCTCACCCACGTGCCCAGTGTGCCACCCAGGGAACCTCCACCCTGATGCTGCCAGGCTAACACGCCAAAGACACACACAACATGCCCAGCACACCCGGCGACGCGCAAGGAGCACACGTCGGGGGCATGCCGGGAGACAGACAGCTCAGAGGGCAGAGCAACACCCTCTTGTCTAGAAGCCTCTGGCGGCCTGTCCTCGCCACAGCACACCTGCCCGGGCTGGCCCACCCCAGGGCAGGGTCGCTGATCGACACGTCACTGCCCTCCCCAGTGCGTGCAGGAAGGCATGGAAGGAGCCTGGCGCGTCTCCGGCCCCAGCACCACAGGCGTGAGCGGTCATCCCCCTCAAGCCAGCGTGCGACCCCACACCTGTTTACCAAGACCAGGGCCCTCCCCGCTGCCTTTGCGGGCCTCCCAAATTCACCTCGTCCACCTGGGCCTGGGTCTGCTGCAGTCTCCGGTTACTGGTGAGGTTTGGAGGGGGTGCAGGGGGGCCGCCCTCCCCGGCCGGGGCGGCAGGGGGGGCGGTGGCAGCGGTCGCAGACCTGGGGAGCAGAAAAGGATTAAGACCCAGGGCCGGGAGACTCCGACCCTGCGGCCAGGGCTCCGCCCATCCACCTGTCCACCCATCCTCCCTGCAGTCCCCGTCTGGAGGAAGGCCACGCGAGGCGACCCTCGGCCTCTGTCCGGCCCCGCCGCAGCACAGGTGCGTGACCTTGAGGGAGGCCCTCCCTCCCCCTCCCGGCCTCAGTTTCTACGCCTGTCAAATGACGGCGACCAGACGCGCTCCGGGGTCGAGCCGGAATGACTGGCGATCGCGGTGACAGGCGGCACGGGGAGCGCGGATGCGGGGTCCGCGCCCTCCCGCGGCCATCGCCCGCGCCGGCCAGCCGGGGACGCGGGGCTCCCGGCCGCCCGCGCGCCGTCCTAGGCGCCAGCCTGGCTCCGGGAGCGGGGGCCGCGGGCGGGACCCCGGGACTCCCCCCCGCCGGTTCCCCCGGGGCGGTGGCGGGCGCGGGGCAGCGCCGTGCGGGCCGCGGGCGAGCGACTCACATGGCGGGGGCAGCCGGCGGGGGACTTGGCAACGGCAGTGATGGCGGCGGCGGCGGCTAGCGCTGGCTCCGACTGGCGCTGGCTGCCCGGGACGGGAAGATGGCGGCCGCACGTCACCCGCATCCGGGCACTGCGGGCGGGGGCGGGGCGCGGCGCGGAGGGCGGCGGGGGCGGGGCCGGGGTCGTGCCGGCTGCTGCGCGGCCCTGGTGTTGCGGGGCTCCGCGCGCGTCTCCGCACCCTCGGGACCCCACGGCCGGCTGCTGCGACTCCCCGCCCTGTCCGACCACAGCGGGACACAGCCTGCCCTACGCCCTCTGCCCCCTGCGCCTCTCTGCGCACCGCGGCTGGGCCCGCACCGCACGATCAGACCACATCCTCCCTCTTCCGTGAGGCCGATGAAACAGTTCACACCCCACACAGCCCGGGGTCTCACCCTGCGCCCCAGGTGACCTGCCTGCAGCACCTGGAATGGGTAGTTGTTGTTGTTCGGTGCCAACTCATAGCGACCCTGTGTACAACAGAGGAGACACTATTGTCAGTGCTTCTCTGCTGTTCATAGGGTTTTCGATGGTGGATTGATTTTTGGGAGTGGGTTGCCAGGTCCTTCTCCCAAGCCTACAGCTTCTGGTGCTCCCAGGTGGTCTCCCATCCAAGGACTAACCAGGCCCGACCCTGCTTAGCTTCCGAGATCTGACGGGATCGGATGCCACAGGGCTATGGCTGCAGTGGAATGGGTTGGGAGTGGGACATGTGAAGGGGTGCCAATGTAGGCGCCTAGGCGATGCGGGTAGCCAGGACCCCGCTGCTGGAGGGTAGTGGCGTGGTGAGAGTTGCCTGGCAAGCAATGTGTCCAGGGAGGCTTAGGGCCGCTGGCTGCTGAGGAGGAGGCTCTGGGCGGGGCTGCAGACTGTGAAGGCCCCCCGCCCCATCACAGGCGAAGTTAAGGCCCGGGGCACCTGGCAGGCAAAGCTCAAGCCCGACTGAACTCCGGCTAGAGTGGCGACCCCAGGGAGCCCGGCACAGGCCGCCCCCGTGGGGCTGCTTCACATGGAGGCTGCAGGCTGTCCAAAATCTACCTCTGTGTATGCTGGGGTCAGCGACCTCTGCCACCGGAGAGGGCCCAGCCTTTGGTCCTAGGCAAAAGCCCTGGGCCAAAAGAAGATAGTAACCAGCGGTGGCATCTGCAGTACTCATGTTATAGACGCTACTTTACGTGCGGATTGGCTGCGCAGGTATGACCTTGACAGTGTATATCCTATCTGTAGCCCCCAAAGATCTTGGGTACGTAGGCAGTAAATATATATTTGTTAAATGGATTGATCTGGATAATATAATAGGAGATTGTCCAAGGTCTGGTGCATCCCTGATTGGTCTCCATATAGGTCTTCTAAACAGACCCAGCAGCTATCCACACTCCCACCAGTTTCTCGGAGAAGATGGGACCCGTGAGCTGTCTATCCAGTGGAGTGGGTCAGAGCAACCCTCAAGGGTGAAGGAAGCATTGTAGGGGAGGCCTAATAATTCTAGGGGCTGGGATTTAGCTCAGTCGGTAGAGCACTGCACGGCAGTCTCTGAAGTCCCCACTGCGATTCCCAGCACCGCAAAATGGGAGAAGGACATGGCAACCCACTCCCAAGGCAGTCCCGAAACAGTCAGCCATTGAAAACCCTATGAGGGTCACTATGAGTCGGATACTGACTTGACAGCACCTAACAACAACAACAACAATAACTCTGGGATGGGGCTGCTCGTGCCTTCCCTGGAAGGAGCAGGGAGGCTGATGGCCTCTGGTCTCTGGGACAAATAGGAGATGATTTCTTCCCTCCCCCACCCTGGCTTCCTAAGCCCTCAGGGTGTGAGATCCTCCTCCGCTGCAGTGCCCCACCCCCTCCCAGCATGAGCCCAGGGACGGGCTCTGTCACCAAAGGTGTCATTTCCTAGCTGTCTGGGGGAGGTGAGTGAGCCGGGACTGCGTGCTGGGTGGGGATTCACAGTCCCAGCTAAGATAAGATGCTCCTGGCTCCCTCCTCCTTCTCCCAGGAGCAGCCGCGGCCCTGAGCGTTGTGCGCTACACAGAACTGGGCTAGCTCAACCTATGTGAAAAGGAAAAAAAGAACTACTTCCGTGGGGGGCTCAGATCCTGCTGTGGGGAGCTGGCTCTAGCTTTTTGGGCCCAGTTACCTGAGATTGGCAGGGAGCTCAGAGGCGGGTCCTGAGCACCAGTCTGGGAATTTGGCAACATAATCTTAGTCCTTGTATCCAGTGTATGAATGAATGTCTACCCTACACAAAAGTTACAGTAGAAAGCATAGATAAGGTTTATTAAAAGGGCTGGGATTTATCTCAGTTGGTAGAGCGCTGCGCTGCAGTCTCTGAGGACCCTAGTTCAATTCCCAGCACCGCAAAAATGGAAGAAGGGCCTGGCAATCCACTCCCAAGGCAATCCCGAAACAGTCAGCCATTGAAAACCCTGTGAGGGTCGCTATGAGTCGGATACCGACTGAACAGCACCTAACAACAACAACAACAAGAAATACAGAGAAGACAGGCACCTGGAGAAGCTTAGGGAAACCTGCAAAGGAACGTGAACTGAGTTCCCTGGGTGAATCTGCATAAGGATATATTTCTATTTCCCAGGGAAAGGTGAAGTCAGAGAACAGAGTTAAGCAGCCTTCTAGAGGGAAAAGTATTTTCCATAGAGAAGATGGAGGACCCGAAAGAAGGGGGAGGAGTGTACGTGATTGCTAGCAAAAGAAAGAAAAGGGCAAAGGACAGGTGGAGAGGAAAGAAGAGAAGGGAAAGAAAAAATGGATACATGTTTCTCCTAGTTTTATCTAAACTAGGGAATGAACAAGTGGGTGGTTCCATGGTGTAATGGTTAGCACTCTGGACTCTGATTCCGGGATCCAAGTTCAAATCTCGGTGGAACATATCACTTGGGGCTGGGATTTAGCTCAGTTGGTAGAGCACTGCTCTGCAGTCTCTGAGGTCCCGAGTTCAATTCCCAGCACCACAAAAACGGGAGAAGGACCTGGCAATCCACTCCGAGAGTAAGCTATGAGTTGGACGCGACTCCACGGCACCTAACAACAAAAGGGTATGCCCAGTATGACAGTGGGTGCCCAAGGTACCCTGAGACGGGGGTCTTTGTTCTGTAAATGGCTCAGTTGCTTAGATTAGTGTGGGGCCCATTAGAAGATGTCCTTCCCATGTCTGCAGAGACTCAAGTGTCTTCACCTATCTGGGCAAACAACAGGAATCGATTTCAGTCCCCTTTTCTCCATATTGTCTGCTAAAGCCTCAGCTAACCTTCCTATAACCCAGACCACTCTACTCTCTAGTTAGAGAACAAAGGTGCCAAATTCCATGCTTTGAAGTTCAAAAACCTCAGGGTCTGGGTATAAAACCAGGGAGGGTTGAGAAGAGGTAAGGACAGAGAAACAGAGCCCCACGTGGCCCACCATCTTGCCCTAGCTGGAGAGAACCTAGAGCAGGATCAGGTGAGATGGTAGACACTGGTTTAGGGGTGATCCCCATTTTCCTGGTAGACACTGGTTTAGGGATGTGAAAGAAACAGTTGTTGTTAGGTGCCGTCAAGTCAGGCCGAGTTGAGTTGAGTCCAACTCATAGGGACCCTCATAGGGTTTTCAATGGCTGATTGTTTCAGGATTGCCTTGGGAGTGGGTTGCCACGTCCTTCTCCCATTTTGTGGTGCTGGGAATCGAACTCAGGACCTCAGAGACTGCAAAACAGCACTCTAACAACTGAGCTAAATCCCAGCCCAGAAAGAAACAGAGCCCCAGATAAATTTGGAGAGTCCATGGCATAAGTTGGTGTAAGCTGGGAGAGCTGGCACTTCACTTTTGCCAGTGGACCCTCGAGAAAGCATTTGTTGTTGTTAGGCGCCCTCAAGTCATGTCCAACTCATGGTGACCCTCATAGAGTTTTTTGTTTTGTTTTGTTTTGTTTTGCGGTACTGGGGGTTGAACCCAGACCTAGCGCCTTCATGCTCTGCAAGTGCTGGACCACTGAGCTGCACCCCCAGCCCATTTTTTGACTTTTTGAGACAGGGTCTTGCTAAATTACACAGACTGCCTCTGGTCTCGAACTTGCGATCCTCCTGCCTCTGCCTCCTGAGCTGCTGGGATTACAGGTGTGCGCCACCGCGCCCGGCTCCTCATAGAGTTTTTAACAACTGATAGTTTAGGGATTGCCTCAGGAGCGAATTGCCACGTCCTTCTCCCATTTTTGTGGTGCTGGGAATTGAACCCTGGGCCTCAGAGACTGCAGAGAGGCACTCTACCAACGGAGCTAAATCCCAGCCCCCCAAGAGAGCAACAGCAGAGTAGAAACGAGGGCATGTGTGAGGAGGTGGGGACACAGCAGGATTCATCTCAGAGAGAGGACTTCATCACACAGCGCTTCCCACCACATCCCACCTAAGCCATGGTGCTAAGGAAATCCAAATTTAGACTAATGGTGGAGGCGGAGGAGGGCTGAGTTGGGATGACCGAGTTTACCTGGAAATGGATAAGAAAATGTTTTCTGCGAGCAGGCAGTGCGGAAAACCAAAATAAAGGAGGGTGAACTATAGAAAATTAAATTATGTGCATAACTGAGGTGTTGGCTTCCACCTTTACCTGCTTCAGGACTGGGAGCTGAATTTCTAAGCCCTGACCCTGAGGTTCTTTCAGAGGATGTGGCTAGGAGCCCAAGGGTCCTATCTAACAAGTACCTCTGGGATAATGATGTAGGAGACACGGAGACCACACTTTAATGAAGGCCTGCTTTCATTATTTTTCACTCTTTAAACAACTGGTTTAGAAGTTTGGATGGAGCCCGGCACAGTGATTCGTGCTCTAACACCAAGAGCAGCTTGGGAGGCTGAGGCAGGAGGATCAAAAGTTCAAGGCCAAGCCGGTTGTGGTGGC
>VMDO01028622.1:0-23609 GCA_007922755.1 Pedetes capensis
ATATTATCTTGAGGATGGAGTCTGAACTATTACACCCAGTTCGACCAGGTGCATTCGATAATGCAGGGTGCAATGTTCCCCATAGAGCTCAGGGCCACTTGTGTTTTTTAACACCCTCCACCTGTTTCTCGGTTGGATACATCGCCGCCTCCTCCATCTCTCTCAGCGTTGATTTCCTTGTCTAGAAAGTGAGAGGATGGACACACAGCCTCCCAGGCCCCTTCCTGCCCCTGAGGCCTGTGGTCCAGACCTGAGTGTCCTTTGGGCAGCCTTTTTGCTGCCGAAGGTGCCACCTGCTCATGACCTTGTCAAGCCAGTAGGCTGCATCGCCAGTAGCTGGGGGTAAAGGACAAGACAGTCATTTTCTCCTCCCTTTGTTTGTTGTGTATCTTCCTTCTTTTTTTTTTTTTTTTTTAAGCAAGCTTGGAAATTGCAAAGCAGCGCTGGGATTGAACTTCCTTCAAAGCTGCCCGTAGACATCAGGAATATTTATTTTCTCTATTTGTTTTAAGCCCGGGAAGACTGTGTGGCTTTCTCCACGCCGTCCTGATGGAGCCCTGACCAGCAAGCGTGCAATGCCCCCAGCCCTAATGTGCCATTAATGATAGGTTAATGTACAGTATAATGTTTTCGGGACTATGGGTTCATTACACTTCAGAGTGTAAGGTCTTTCCGCAGAGCGCCCAAGGTCCCATTGCATTATATCATGCAATAAAAATACCCCTTTCATATCACACACTAATAAACTGTATTTGAAATGCTGTCTGAGGGCGCCGCTGTGTCGTCTGTGGGCCGCTCACAGGCGCAACAGTTGGGATCCCTTTCCATTTAGCGGCTTAGTTACACGCAGTGCGGAGCCCAGGAGAAGTCGGCTCAGCCCTGTTTTACACGGGCGCAAGTTCGGTCTCCGGGTCTGGGGTGTGGGGGTGGGCCGGCCCCTGAATGGCGAGGGTCTCTCGCATGATGGGGAGAGCGGTGCCCCGATGCCCTACGGCCCATCCGCCCCCATGGGCCACTGTACGGAGAGCTGGTCGCATCAGAAACCTGTTCCAGTGTCCACCACACTTTGTGCTGAAGAAGTGTCGTAAATTTCCTCCAAAAAGGAGTACGGTACATACAGGGAAACTGAGGCCATCGGGGGCCAGGACGGTGGGCTTGGCCCCGGCACAGGCTCCCACTGGAACTCTCACCCTGTGGTGTGGGTACCAACCAGGCTGTGCCCTGCATTCCGCAGAGCGAGGAGGTGTGTGCCTCGGAGGACCGTGGGGAGCTGCAGGTGCTGGCCGCTCCCTCCCCACACAGCCCCTCACGCCCTGCCCCAGCCGCCACCACACAGCCCGCACTGTCGCAGCCGATGGGCCCCTCTTCCTCAGGCACGGGGCCTAGTGCCCTCCCGCCGCCCCATGGCCGCCCGGTGTTTCCCTGGCAGCAGTCAGCTGGCATCAGAGGTGATTCTGTGGCTCAGGAGGAGAGGCTTCTACACTGAGCAGGAGAGAGGGCCTCAGGATGGAGGGGCGAGGCCCAGACAGAGGCACCCGAGGGCTTTCTGTCACCATCATGCACTTTGTCCAGGGCAGCCAGTGACAGCTGACACGCGTGTCTCTGTTCTGCAGGGGGAGGCGTTTCTGCGGGTTGCAGAGGGTGGGTCGGTAGCAACAGTGAGGTCCGTGAAGCCGGGTGGAGGCGCCAGCCCCGACATCTGGGTCTGGAGCTCCGTCTTCCCCACCTCAGAGAGCAGGGTCACTGCTGATACAAAGCCAGTGTTCAATTCTATTCATTAATTTTGCTTTTCCAAGACAGAGTGTCCCCAGGCAGCCCCAGGCTGAGCCCGGCAATCCCCCTGCCTCTGCCTCCCAAGCGCTGGGGTTGTGGATGTGTCCCTCCACACCTGCTGACTCTGGCCAGCCGGGGCTTCGGGAGATCACGTGAGCCCCGGCCTGGGGAAGTCCCTACACCTGTCACCTGCTGCTGCTCTAACAGAAGCCGTGTTAGGACAAAAGGCACCGGCCCGGGGCCTGTGCACTCACAGGCCAGCCTTGGCCAGACCCCTCCGTCCCTGATGAGCCAGGCGAAGGGAGCAGCAGCAGTGCTGTCCTGCGACTTCCCCTGCAGCTGGGACACCTGACCAAGAGTGAGCTCAGAGGTCCTCTGCGAGCGAACACCTGCCCGGGTGCTGCTCTCTCTCCAGACCAACGCGTTCAGACTGGATTATCATTGGGTAAAAACCTTCATAGCACAGGCAATAAGAGCAGAAAGCCTCACTGCTTTGCCCCGCCCCGCAGGGCACGCGCCATGCTGCGGCGTAGCCTCGCAGGGAGGGTCTGTGCTCACCTGTGTGGCTCACTGAGGGCAAGGTGGCGCTGCTTAGCGCAGTGGTGGAAGGGTAGGTGGTGTTGCAGAAGGAGGACAAGCGCAGAGGAACTGTGTTGAAGGTCGGATTGGTCTGGGGAGCAAACATGGTGGTGGAAAGGGAAAAAAAACAAAGAAGCTGAGACCCTCCTGCGAAAGGCGGGACCTTCTCACGCCAGGCCACACCCCCTCAAGTGCTATGAGAAGAAGACTCAGATTTCAAGGATAATTAGTTTTTCTTTTACAGGGTGTAGAATTGGACTAAGCCTTTTGTTTCCAGATGTGGGGACTTTAAAACACTTGGCCAAACCTCTCAGGGGTTAAATCTGTCTTTGGGGCCACCAGGACTTGAAAAATGTTGCCCTGTGTCAAGAGAACTAGAAGTGACAAGTTCATTTAAAAAGCCTGGTTTGTCATTGTTTATCTAATTTTCAGAGTTGACACAGAAAATTAAACCAGCTGACACTCACTCTCTGACCGTCTCTCTGGCTCGTTTCCCTGGTCCTTCCTACCTGACCCTGCCACCGCAAAACACTCCAAAGCCAAAAAATAAAACTTCCCACGGAGTTTCTGAGCTGCCCTGCAGTCATTCCAAGATTATGTCATAGGATGCCATCCCTCATGTTATTAAAAAGCAAGGCGCAGCTATAAATCTGCTTGAAGAGATCTTTCTTTCTTTCTTCCCGTTTTTCTTTCCCTCCACTTTGACTATAAATCTTACAAGTAATGGAACTCTCTGAAAAGGCAGCCAAGGTGAAGTTTGGCCCAAAGTGGCCCCACCTGCCTCTATGATTTCAGGGGACCAGCCTGTCTGCCCCGGTGACGTCAGACAGGACCACACAGTGAACTTGCAGAGGGCGCTGGGCAAAGTGAGAACTTGGGCCGAGTTTAATGATGGCCTCCTGCAGTTCACGTGGCTGCACGTCCGTGGTTCAGCATCGTCCGTGATGCGTGAGCTGCCCCACGTCCGGAAGCTGTTGAGATAACCGAATCGTATTCCGTATAAAATCAAAACCTAAAAAAAACCCTGTACACAAGAGGGCTTCTGAAATGTATCGTCCACTCTTGTCCTCTTGAGAAGATGACCCACCCCAGTTACCTAGCTTCTGAGAAACAAATCCCCTTAGGTCATCTTTGTGGACATCGTCCTGCTGGTGTTCTGCTGTGCTGGGGTCTCCTGATGTCAACATGGGTATGACCATTTGTCCTTCTACTGACTGACCCAGACTTGTTGGTTTTCTGCCCCCGATGTTTGTTTTCGTCTTTGTTATGTAGGTTTGCAGGTTGGTGTCACTTCTTGCTGCTGGTCTTATTCTTCCCCTACAAAGAGCTCTCCCTTCTTCCCCTTCTGTTCGGCCATTTCTTTCGTGGTTTAGATTGGGAACAAGATCCTGTGCTTGTTAGAATTAAGTCTTAAATACAAGATGAATGGTGTGCATAAAGGTCTGGGGGCCAGCTCAAAGTAAGATGTTCAAGTTGTAGTTTAACTTCTAGGTTCCTGGTCTAGGGTGAGGGTGTGAAATTATAGGGGCTATGGATTGTAAGGTACCCCTAGGTTTGGAAACAGGCTATCTTACTAAATAGGAAATACACTACTTGATAATGTTTTACATAAGTGTCCAAGTTGGAAGCAATGTGATCCTGTTGCTCTTTAATTAGTAATTAAGGCAGACCTCAAATTATTAAGGTTTTGTTATTTCCTGAGGGGACCAAATAGCCATGAATGAACAGAGGAAAGGGTCAGGGCTCTAAAGCCCAGGCTTAGATCCAGGCCCAAAGGCGGCGCTCGGCACCTCTATGGCTCAGCTGTATATCTGGGCCCGTAGGCGCCCCTCAGCATCCCCATAGTGAACTTTGCCGAATGAAAGTCTCTTGGAAAACTGGAGCATAGCTACCAGCAGAAGCAAGATTATAATTAAATAACTGTCTTTCCTAACAGTGAGATAGGCTTGGCTTTTATAAGGCTCCGCACTAAAGGCAGCCAGCTTATTTGTAACCAGATAAAGTGCGCTTTCTCGGTCATTCATCCTGCGCGTGACCAGCGGCACCGCCTCAGAAAACACAGGTCCCCCGTCCACCGCCACAGAAAACGCATTTCAGGCTTTTGTACATTTAATTTTCTTCAACATTACCTTGCAAACCACAGTAAATCAATAACAGAATAGTTAAGTACCGCAGGTTCTTTGTGTTTTGTTTTAGAAAATATTGCTCAAGGCTAGGAGTGGATTCTATTGATGATTTTTATTTGCTGCTGAGGCCCAATGATCAGAATTTTCCACTGGTTTGCTTCCTTTTAGTGGATTTCCTTTTTTAAAAGGCACGGGCAGTTTCTTGTGGAACACATTGGTCGCCCATAGTGGAAACTCTGCAGTAACTGGCCATTTTCAGTCCTACAGATCATAGACAAGATCTGGGAGCTTTTGGCCTTTGTTATTTCCAAAAGGGCTGGGCCAGGCAGCTCCCCGGATCCCCACCCTTACTGCACAGCAACCTGATTTGAGGGAGGCACCAAAAAACCAAGAACATCATAGCTGAATACGGGATCAAGGTGGCGTGTCACTCAAGGTTATTTTCCCAAAATGCTGATGGCTAGTGGTGTTAGCAGATTTTTATCCTCTATGGTTTTTGTTGTTGTTGTTGTTGTTGTTGATTTGATAGCCTCAAAAATTTTCCACTTTGGCTTCAGTCTTTGTGGTTTATGATTTCTCCTGTTTAAAAAAAAAAAAACCTAGGAGAGCTGTTAGTAAGCTGTTAAGAAACTAGAAAAGCTGTTTCAAGCAGATAGCAGCCTTTACTTATTAATTGGACACTTCTTGAAATAAGATGAGACCATGGATATGAAGTGCTTTGAAAAGTTAAAAGTGTGGCATTAGGGCTGGAAACCTGTGACCTGTCTCCCAGAAATGTTTTGTCCCAGCTCATTGGCACTTGCCAGTCACCACTGTAATGCTCCTCCCCCACCACCACCATCTCCTCACTCACCTAACCGAGTCCTGCCTCTCTCTCTTTCTTGTTGAGTCATCGCTTTCTGCATTTTCTTCCATGACTTTTTTTTTTTTTTTTTGCCTTTGGCGAGGAAGATTGCGACAGGTTTTCCCTGTGTAGCCCAGGCTGGCCCTGAGCTGAAAATTCTCTTGCTTCAGCCTCCTGAGTGCTGGGACCACAGGTCTATACCACCACTGGCTTGTTCTCTGCATTTTCAGATATGTTGACTTCCTATCATTCACGTGTGATACGCCCTTATTGTTCTTAAACTTTGGCTGAATCCATCGTTCTGTCTCCTTTTTTCATTCCCAATAATGTTGTAGCTTCTCTTTACCAATCTAATCACATTTTTCTGCTTTACTAATCATTTTTAAAGACCAAGTATTTTATCAAAGTGATCTTCTCTGTATCTTTATATTTGATTCCTTTATGTTCTTATCTTTATTTTGTTCTTATGTTTTCTTTGGACTTTTTTTTTGTTCTTTTTATAATGTGTTGAATTGGACACTTAACTCATAAATTTCTGATGTTTTTTCCCTAATACCTGTGTATAAAGCTATAAACTACCCTCTAAGTACAGTGGCACCTCAGCATCCAACAAGAATCCATTCTAGAAGGCTGGTCAAGTGGGAATCAGTTCTAGCGGCAAGCATTTTTTTCCCCTATAAGAAATAATGTAAATGTATCTACTAGTTCTGGCACCACATTGTTGTTGTTGTCAGGTGCTGTCGAGTCAATGTCCGACTCATAGTGACCCTCTGTACAACAGGCGAAACACTATTGCCAGTGCTTCTCTGCTATTCATTGGGTTTTCAGTGGCAGATTGATTTTGGGAGTGGGTTACCGGGTCCGTCTCCCAAGCCTACAGCACCTGGTGTTCCCAGGCAGTCTCCCATCCAAGTACTAACCAGGCCCGACCCTGCTTAGCTTCCGAGATCTGACAGGATCAGATGCCACAGGGCTACGGCTGCAGGCTTCTGGCACTGTTGTTGCTAGGTGCTGTCGAGTCAGGTCCAACTCACAGCCACCCTCGTAGAATTTTCAATGGCTGATTGTTTCGGGATTGCCTCGGGAGTGGATTGCCACGTCCTTCTCCCATTTTTTGCAGTGCTAGGAATCAAACCCCAGACCTCAGAGACTGCAGAGCCACACACTACCACCTGAGCTAAATCCCAGCCCTCTGGCACCGTACTGCATGGCTGACTCAGATACCTCTGCCACTCACAGCTTAGCAACCAGGTGGTTTTTAACTCAGTTGTTTTTCTTCCTGTTTTCCTCTTTCCTTCGCTTTCAGCACTATCAAGTTTCTTGGGTGCCATGGTGAGCGTGCGGTGTAGCTATGAACACATATGTAAAAAACCACAAGGTAGTGAACACAGCACCAGGACAGGTCTTCACTGCGTGAAACTGACACACAGAGTGACAACGCCTTCCCCTTGGTTTCACCTGGAAGCGTCACAGGTAAAGTGTGGCGTCTCGTGCGGACCTTAGCACTAAGGTGCTGAGCAAGTGGTTAAAGCACAGAACCAGAATCCTCTCAGAAATACTGGCTGAGGAGCAACGTCTCCGAATACGGAGCAGTCAAGTGCCGAGGGACCACTGCGCTGCCTCAGCTGCACCCACAGCTGGTGTTATGAGACCTAGTCATTGTCATTCGGGTCTTGACAGAGTTTAGGGGCGGATTCGGGGAGGTAGTTGTAGTACTGGGGATCTTACCTAGCAGACACACCTACCCCTGAGCTACATCCCCCGCCCACATCATTCATTTATAAGTACTGGTTCTGGAAACCAGAAATGCTCCAAAAGTCAGAACTTTCTGAGTTTAACACCACAATAGAAAACGCCACACCTGAATTCATGACAGATCACAGTCGAAAACCACAAGCAAGACAAAAATATTGTATAAAAATGCCCTTAGGCTATGTATATAAAGCGTCAGTTGTTGCTGTTAGGTGCCATCAAGTTGGGTTCGGCTCATAGTGACCCTCATAGTGTCTTCAATGGCCAATTGTTTCAGGATTGCTTCAAGAGTGGATTGCAGTGCTGGGGATTGAACCTGGGTCCTCAGAGAGTATAGAGCAGCACTCTACCAACTGAGCTAAACCCCAGCCCATAAAGTGTATATGAAACATAAGTTAATTTTCTATTTAGAACTGGATCTCCTCCCCAAGATATCTCATTGTGTACATGCAAATATTCCAAAATCCTAAAAAGTCCGAAATCTGAAACACTTCTGGTGCCAAGCATTTTGCATAGGGCATACTCAACCTGTATTTTCCTTTTTTTTTTTTTTTTACTTTTTTTTATCCCTAAATTATTTAGAAGTATATTTTATTTCCAAATATTGAGATATATTTCTTTATCCTATGACTGATGTCTGATTCTAATGCACTGTGATCAGAAAACATGGCCTGTGTAACACCAGATCTTTGTTATTTGTCGACACTCCCTTAGCACATAGCCAGTGTACATTTTTTTTCCCACTGTTCCCTCTTTGTTTGCAAAGAACATATATTGTCTAACTGTTGGATGCATTGTTCTATCTAGCCGTTCCCAATCTTTTTGGCGTACAGACCAGTTTCCTGGAAGACAGATTTTCCATGGAGCTAGGGCAGGAATAGGAGCGGTGAGGAGTGGCCGTAAATACGGAGGAAGCTTTGCTGGCTCCCTCCCCAGCTCCTCCCTGCCTGCTGGGTGGCCCAGTTCCTAACAGGCCACACACCGGGGCTGGAGACCCCTGCTCCGATCCTGTGGGTCAAAATCGTTAGCTGGGGTGCTCAGATATTTTATACCTAATTTCCTACTCGCTTCATCTATCATCTTCTAAGAAGAGTGTATAAAGTCTCCCACTATTAACGTGGCTTTCTCTTCTTGCAATTCTGTTAGCTTTTTTTTGGTTTGTTTTAGAGCAGTGATGTCAGGTGCTTCTGTCAATACATGACCTCTTCATTTTGAAGTGTTTCTTTTATCTTTACCTGATGGCACTATCCGTAATATAGTCTCCTTTACATTTTATTTTTGTACTGGATTAATATAGCTATGCCGTATTCCTTTGGCAGGTATTGTCTTCTGTGCCTTTTATTATCCCTGTGCTTCTGTGTTCTTTTGTCTTAAATGAATCTTTCCATTTTCTTGTTAATCTTTTTAATTTTATCTGACTCGTAACTGATAAATCTTTTTATATTTATTATTTGTTAATGTGTTTTAATATCTTCTACCATCTTTTTTGTACAGTCTACAATAATACTTCTGTTTTTCTCCTTTTTTTCCTCTCTCTCTATTGGAATAAGGTATTTTCCCTTCCCTTTTATTCTTTCTGTTAGTTTAGAAATTATATTCTTTTTTATTCTTTCTGTTAGTTTAGAAATTATATTCTTTTTTTTTTCTTTTCTTTTTTTTTTTTTTGTGTGTGTGTGTGGTACTGGGGGTTGGACCCAGGGCCTCGAGCCTGCATGCTCTGCAAGTGCTGGACCACTGAGCTGCACCCCCAGCCCATTTTTTTACTTTTTGAGACAGGGTGTCGCTAAGTTACGCAGACTGCCTCTGGTCTCGAACTTGCGATCCTCCTGCCTCCGCCTCCCAAGCCGCTGGGATGACAGGCATGCGCCACCGTGCCCGGCAGCCACAGTGCCTCTTCATGAGGCACTAAGGGGTCACCGTACCCTCCTCACTCCCCTTGACCCCCTCGGGGGTTCTGCACTACGCGACACTGGGCATCTCAGGTCACTGTCGGCTCATCTCGACCCCTCCACTGAGTCCCACTTTGGGAGCCATCCTGGCCCTCTGTCTGCCCGTTGCTGTCCTTGTGTCTCCATGGTCTGCAGTGAAGTCAGGACTGGACACTTCCTCGCCCCCTGGTTTAGTTGTCGCCATTGCCCTGGGAGAGCATGGGAGATGTGAATCCCACTGTCCGCCCGGGAGGCTGGCACAGCCCTGCAGGCTCCGCACACAGGCTGCCAGAGTGCTCCGTCTGTCCGTCTCTCTTCTCTCTTCCCTTCTGTCCTTCTCCCCTCCCATTTCTCTCCCAGGCACCCAACCGAAACAGTGGCTGGGGACAAAACCAGTTGTCCAGGTCGCTTCTTTGCAACTCGGGGTGAAGCACCAGGTCACGGCCTGCCTGGCAGCTCCCAGCCAGGGGGCTCTTCACAGAGCCAGGGCCCCTCCCGCTCCTGGTGACCACAGGGCACCTGGGCACAGCACTGTCCCCCCCCCAGCCCAGCCTGTCCCACGGAGGAATGCCTCCACCGCCCTCCTGCCGTTCCGCTCCGCCTGTCCCTGAACAGATGACAGCAGAGATGGAGCATATGGCCCCAAAGTCACCGGCATTCTGGGAAAGTGACACCGCCACCCCGGGCTAGGGGAGGGCCCACGGCTCCTGAGCACAGCTTCTCCCGTTGCTCCTCAGAAGGGCACAAGGTCGCCCCGCCTGAGCCTCCAGGACAGAAAGCTTGCGCTCGGGCCCTGGCGAGCCTCCCCCGCGCAGGCGGCCATCACAGACAGCGGGGACAGCGGGCACAGCAGGCACAGGCGAGGGAGGACAGAGGGAAGCAAGCCCCTGCCTCAGCCCCGACGCCGGCCTGTGCGCCCCAGGCACCCGCCCAGCCTGGACTCCACCTCCTCTTCTTCCGTCCTCTTCTCCCCCTGGGTCCTGTGGCAGCGTCGGGAGCCCCCACGGTGCCGTGAGCAGCCATGGATGTGCCCGGCTGGGCTCTGGGCCTAGGTCCACCAGGGCCTTGGGAGTCTGCACCCCGGGCAGGGGGCCAGGGCGCCGTCAGAGCGGAGCACCTCCGTCCCGGCACCCCAACAGTGTCCTGGGCCTCTGAGCTAGGCCGGTGCACGGGCTGAGGGCCGTTTCCCTGACCCACGTGAGACACGGCGTCAGCCCGGGCTGGGGAGGCCTGGGCGTCCTTTTTTCCTGTCCCCAGAGACACCTTAGGTCTGACCTGAGGTCCAGGTGGGCCGCACAGCCCGCTCTGCCCATGCTGGCCTGGTCCCCGGCAGCTCCTGTCGAGGCTGGGGTTAAGGTGCCGTGGGCCAACGTCCTTCCTGGCCACAGCCGAGAGAACGTGATGAGCTTGTTGCCACGTGGCGTGGGGCATCGACTGTGTTCCCGGGGCCGGCCACATGCCAGGGCTGAGGTCGCCGCCAGTGTATTGGAGAGGCAGCTCTGAGATGGGAGGGGGAGGAGGGGGCAGCAGGGAGCTCACCCCTCCGCTTCTCTTGGGTCTCCCATTTCCACGCAGGCTACGGTGTGTTCACTGGGTGAGGCAGCCCCCAGGTGTAGGTTCCTTAGCCAGGAAACCACTTGGGGAGAAGGATGGGGTGAAGGCTTCCAGGGTTCCTCTCGCCTCTGACTGGTGGCCAGGCACCTCGTGGCTGTCCCTGCTTTCTTCTGACCGTCCCTGGGAGGCCCCAGAGGCCTGAGTGCAGAACTTGGTACTTCAGACAGTGGGGAGGGCGCAGGCTAAATTTAGCCTGGGCTGCCTGTGGGCTAAGTAGGTTAGAACCAGAGACGGCCTCTCGGAGACGGACCCGGCCCCCAGAAGGCCAGCCTCGCCCCGGCCTCCGGCTCCCCAGCTCGCTGCTCCTCCCATCGCCCTTCCCTGGCGCATTTTACCTTCCCTCCACCTGCAGGCTGGGACCCAGTCACAGGGGGAGCCACAGACGAAGGAGAAAGTGACAGGAGACAGGCAAAGCCAAGGTGGGGCCGCCCTTCTGCCCTCCAGAGGAGGTGGCCGTGCCCCAGCCCACGGCAGGTCACTGCTGCGCCTGGGGCCTCAGTTCCCTGTGCTTGGCAATGGGGCTGGGAGCGGGCCAGGGCCCCACGCCTCGGGTAGTCTGGGGACGCTCTCACAACGCCCGCTCTCCCCACAGGGCCACCCGTTCATCGTGCAGTTCAACGACGGGAACGCCGCGGTGGTGTCCATGTGGGTGTGCCGGGCGCTGGAGGAGAGGCGGAGCCAGCAGGGGCCCCCATGAGGCCTGAGCGGGACTCCGGCAGTCGGGGACCAGTCGCCACAGGGGCAGCCCACCTGCAGCCCACCTGCAGCCCCTGCCCATTCGCCACTCGAGGCCAGAAGAGCTTCCCTGCGCCCAGCTTCCTGCTCTCCACTTCCACCCGCCACAGCTGGCCCTGCGTGGGGAACTTTCGAGGGGCGAGCCCTTGGGCAGCGCCCCCCCACCGAACCCTGGGGGCACGGGCAGGGCAGTGGGAGTGGGGGTTTCCAAGCCGCCTTCTGTTTTCCTAAGCTCTGTAAAGGCTCAGGCCTGTCGGCAGCACTGAAGGGAATAAAGTGTCACTGCCTCGGCCGGCCTCCCTGGGTGGTGTCCACTGGGTATCACAGCCCCGGGGTCTAGGGGCAGGGGCTCATGTGGCCTTGCCTGCCACCCAGGCACCTGGAGGACCTGGATGCTTCTCACCACACGGTGATGGGAGCCATGGCGCAACCTGTTCGCAGATAAGAAACCAAGGCACAGAGGTGCCAAACCACGTCCCGTGGCAAGGAAGAGCCCAGCCAGGGCCAGCGCCCAGCCCGGGCCAGTGCCCAGCCCTCAGCCCCAGGGCAGGCTCCTCCCTGGACTGGAGTTCTCCTCACAGCCTCAAGGGCCACGCCCAGCAGTGCCACCAGCTTCCACACTGATGTGGCCTGGGGTGGCCAGAGAGGAGGCAGGAGACCAAAAAAGAAGCCCAGAAGGTTCCAAGGAGCCTTTCTGCCACCCCCACCCGCCACCAGCTCCTATGGTGCGAGGCGCTCCCCGCTGTCCGTGACGCCTTCCCCGTGGCACCTCTCCTCAGGCCACCCGCAGTATGTCAGGTCATCCTCCGGCTTCCACTCGGGCTGAGCATCGCGGCTTGTCCAAATGCAAGCGCCTGATCGCCCCACATCCAAACCCTCCTCCTGCTACTTTCCTATCAGTGAACGGCAGCCCCGTCCTCCCCGAGCCTGAGAAAGTGCCGGGACCCAACCCTGACTTCTTGCCTCTTTGGTTTGGTTTGGTTTGGTTTTTTGATGGTGCTGGGGATGGAACCAAGGCCTTTGCACGTGCCAAGCAAGCACCCTGCCACGCCCTTTCTCTGGCCCATCTCCACCCTTCTGCTAGAGGGAAATAGACGGCAGGGGAAGATGGGAAGCTGAGGTACAGTGAAAGGAACTTGAATCCCTGAGTCACTGTGTGGAGGATGGGGCCACCTCCCCAGGAACAATGGGCTGCAATGGGCCATCAAATGAGCTGGGACTACACTGTTTTTTATAGGCGTTTGTGTTACTAACAGCTGGGATTATGCCAGCTAACACAGCCCTCGATTCTTGGTGCCTGGAGCACTCTTCCCCTGTGTGCCCGCATGGCCCACTCCACCCTGCCAGCCTTTCCTCAGATGACATCTCCATGACACCTGCCCGCCCACACCACTGAGACTCGCAGCCCTCCCGGCCCTGCTCCTGGAATGCAGGTGCCCCCTGCCTGCACTATTTCCCTCCGTCTCCTTTGTACCTGGGTGACAGGCCACTTGCTCTACCTATTTGCCGCTTCCCCACCCTCCATTAGAATGGGAGCCCCACAGAGGCAGAGACGCCAGGCTGTTCCTCGCTGTTTCCCCCAGGGAAAGAACAACCTGGCCAAGGAGGTGCGAGGTCAGTGGTTTTGGCTAAACGGCCACTGTGGTGGAGCCACCATTCCTAAGCCACGCTCAGTCCAGTGTCCCAAGCAAGGGCCGTCCTACGTAAGATGACGTCTACACTTGGTCTTCCAGGGCAGAGTGGGGGCATTGTGATTTTGGGGGGTTGTTTGTTTTTCTTCCTTTGAGCAGAGTCTCACTGTGTAGCCCAGACTGACCTGGAACTTGCTGCGTAGACCTGGTTGGCCTGAACCTGCCTCAGTCCTCTGCCCCAGCCTCCTAAGTGCCAGGATCACAGGCGAATGCCACCACACGCGGCTTGGTCATCACAATCTTAGGATCACTTCAGACACCAGCTGCCTCAGGCCCCGGACACTGTGTTCATCTCGTTGAGTGCCCGGCGTGTCCCTCGAGCTGGGAAGGTCACAGAATTGGGTGAGGCCTGGGCCAGGAAGACTGTGCTCTCTGGGCCAGTGTGTGGGGTGGGCTTTGCGGGAAAGAGACATTCCTCGGGGGGAGCAGCCTGGGCCTGACCACCCCAGAAGATGAAGCAGCCGCCTCCACCCAAACGTAAAGCTCATCATTGTTCTGAGAAGGTGTACCCAGCAAGCCTGTCATCCCCAAATCCCAAATAAGAGAGGCAGGAAAAACAAGCAGGCGCCCCAAGCCAGGCCCCGTGCTCAGGGCTTACTGCCAACCTGTTTAATCCCAGGGGGTAGATGGCGGCATGATCATTCTGCCCATTTTACAGTTGGAGAAACAGAAGCCTCCAGGCAGAACGACTTGCCCAAGGCCGTCCAGCAGGTAAGTGGTAAAGCCAGGGCCCGAGATGCGGAGGAGGCACCTCTGTCACACTGTCACCTCCCAGCCACCGAGGCAGCGTCCTGACTCCCCAGCCTGACCTGGGCCGGCCCCCAGCGTGCGCATGGAGGGATCAGGTGTTTTTGCGCAGCTGGAAACAGGTGCGTGGGAGGCAGCTGGGAAGGAGGCAGGCGGGTGGCCGAGGTGGCGTGAGCTCCAGGCGGTGTGGCGAAGGGCAGTCAGTGTGGTGATAAAGAGCAGGAGCCAGGGGGCACGGGAAGGGCCTGACGGGAGCCCGGGCGAGGAGGAGCAGTAGATGGCTCGGGCGTTGACCTAACCCTTGTCCTTTCAGGGGCTGGGCCCGAGCGTGGGATTCAGGGCCAGGTCCGCACCCTCTGCAGCAGAGCCGGTACGGTGGCACTCGCTGGCGTTGCCAGCCTTCCGCCGTGGCAAATACCATGGCCCTGGTCCACCAGATGTGCTCATAAACTAGGGGGCAGGCAGGGCTGGTGGGGACCAGCAGGGGTTAAGGCAACGTGGAGATGGAGACCTGGGGACGCGTGAGCTGCAGGAAGGAGCTGCGACGTGGGGCTGAGAGGCCAGCAGAGCCGGGCCTCACAATGACGAATTTTCTGCTGAACACCTACACATATTCACCGTGACTTCGGACACGGTCTGAGAAAGACTTGGTCCCCTCCCTCAGCAGTATCATTTGTCTTGTCTTGAAGGCGGGAGATTGCAGGCAGGAACTCACAGACCAAAGTTTGTCTTAATTGCTGTGGTGTCACCACCTCGCTGGCAGATAACAGCACAATGAACGAGTCGATGGGGCTGAGCCCTCCAGGTCCTTCTTCTAAAGTGAGACAAATGTCCCTGCTTTGAGCCCAACAGTCCATCGGCAGCTCTGTCGTTTATTTATCTCCCTAACAGTTGGCATTAACTCGCAGGGGATAAAAAGTCTCTCCCGCCAGCCTGCAGGTCACACCGCGCTGCCCGGCCTGCCTAGGAATTTGTTCTAGCTCTGCACCCGCTTTTCTTTTCTCCTTTCTTTTCTTTTCTTTTTTTTAATTTCTTTTGTTTTCTTTTCTCTTTCCTTTCTTCCTTCCTTCGTCTTTCCTTCCTTCCTCTTTTCTCTCTTTCTTTTTCCTTTGTTCTTTCCTTCCTTCCTTTTTCTTTCCTTCTTTCCTTCCTTTTTCTTTCCTTCCTTCCTTCTGTCCTCTTCTCTTCTCTTTCTTTTTTCTTTCTTTTTTTTCTTTCCTTCCTTCCTTCCTTCCATCCTCTTTCTTTTGCCTGCCTGCCTGCCTGCCTGCCTGCCTGCCTGCCTTCCTTCCTTCCTTCCTTCCTTCCTTCCTTCCTTCCTCCTTTCCTTCCTTCTTGGAAGGGATGTAGGGAGAGCCATGCGCCCACCCTGGAAAAAGTGACTCGGGCCCCAGAGTGCCACAGCTCTGAGAAAGAAGAGAAATACCGGCTGTCCGGCAGTGTAGAATGGGCACGTGAACCGCCTTCACCCTGGCCTCATGCGGTCCTTCCATCTCCCTGTCTGTTGCTCCACCTTCCCATCGTAGGGCTGAAGCTCTGCTCCCTGAGCGCGATGAGCCTCCTCTACCTCTGTGGGCCCCTGCGACCTCTCCTCCACCACCGCCTCCTGCCTGGTTCCTGTTCATCCTCCCCACCTTGGCCGTGGTACGGCTCCTCGGGGGAGGCCTTTGCCCACAGCCCACCTGCGGGTGGAGGGCTCCGCGCAGAAGCTCCTGTCCCCCCGGGCTCCTCTTCACTAACCTTGCGTAGTCCCCTGCCTGTCTCCCCACCCTGTCTGTCCCCGGCAGGTGCTGGGTCAGGGACTCAGGAGATGCTCAGAAATCGCGGTTGGCTGAGGGAAAAGCGGGAGGCCGGGGCTCTGGAGAGCTCAGACCAGCCCTCTGCACCCGCAGCGCACGCGGGGTGCCAGCGCTGGGGGTGCCCGCTCATTTCCTCTCTCCTGGTCTCCATCTTGCAGAGGGAACACAGTGCACTAGTGCACCGTTACTATCCTGTAACAAACCGTTTGTTTTTTAAATGCTTTAAGCCCCATGGTCAGACTCAGCACTCAGCAGCGGGAGAGGCGGGAATCAGTGTGAATCTTGACTGCCCGGCGGAGCCCTCCTCTGCCCCTACAGCCTCTTGGCCCTCTTTTGGCAATCTTGTGGGGAGATGACAGACGTGGAGACATGCACGCCTAGGCCTGGGTTCCAGTCTGGGTCCTCCGCTGACTCCCTGTGCGACCCTGGGCAGGATGCCTGGTCTCGCTGGGTCTCAGTTCCGCCCCTGGTGAAACGGGGTAGTGAGAATCGTGGCTGTTGTTGATGGCATCATCCAAGGGTCCCTGCTCCTGTGTGGCATGCACGGAACTCTCCTAAAGGGCTGGTTTCTATCCCTCCTCCTGCCAGGCATCTCCCCCACATACCAGGCCCTGGAGTGCCCCGCTTTTTCCTCTCCTTTCCCCAAGAGCCATGCCCCACGCCCCACAGAAGCCTTCAGCCTCCCTCCTCTGCAGACGCAAGTGGAGCCCCATGGCGGCCCCAGTGGGCCTCCTCCAGCCGGTGTGGCTGAGGCTTTCCCCTCTCCTCGCTCCCCTACCCACTGATGGCTCACCCTGCTCCTGTTACTACACCCACCTGGGCTGGGGTGACTGTGGGTGAGAAGCCCTGTCCCCCAGTCTGGAGTGAGAACCCTGGAGAAGACAGCTGCATCTCTCATTTGTTTGTTGAGACAGGGTATCGCTATATAGTCCCGGCTGGCCTTGAACCCGAAACCTTCCTGCCTCAGCCTCCAGAGTGCTGGGACTAGAGGCATGCGCCATTACACCCAGCCTCACAGCCACATCTTAAGAGGAGGCAAATGTTGCTAAGGAAACAAACAGCCTTAACTTCAGACAGGCCTTAGAGTCTTAGGGCTATGATTTTCCTGTCTGTGTGGCTTTGGGAAAATCACTACACCTCTCTGAATCTCAGCTGTGAAATGGACCTGCTGGCATCCTAAGATTCTTAGGAGAATTCAACCAGGTGAGAGATGTCAAGGGCCCAACACAGCACCTGGTACACAGTGGTGTCCCTTAGCTGGTGTCATCTTCCCACAACCACAGCCACTCCCAGCCCCAATCTTGTCCCTCCTGCTCCCTTCACCCTGTTTTCTTCTTCACAATCGTCACCACTTGAAATTACAGTCATTGGGCATGGTCATGAACTCCTGTAATCCCAGCATTCGAGAGGCCAAGACAGGAGGATCGAAAATTTGAGGCCAGCCTGGGCTACATAACAAGACTCTATCTAAAAAAAGAAAAAGAAAGAGAAAGAAGACAGAAGAAAAAAAAAATTACATTGCTCCTTCTCATTTGTCTCCCTGCCCGAGTGTGAGATCCAGAGAGGAGGGGGCAGCTCTCCTGGATCCCCACTGTGTCTCCTGCTCCTGGCACACAGGAGGTGTTGAGGACCTCATGAATCAACAGTGTCTTCAGTACTGGGTGGGTGCTGCCAAGGTTCCAGGGGGGCCCGGGGAGCCCCTCTGTCCCAGCTCAGGCCACCGACTTGCCTCCTCGAAATCCCAACGAGGTAGTCCGTTCTCCTGGGGGAGGAGGGTAGTCATTTCTCCAGACCAGGAAAGCCAGTGGGGAACCAAGACAAGTTCACTGAGAGAGAATCATCTTCAACAAATGGTGCTGACACAAGAGGACATTCACATGGGAGTGAATTGGGACCCCTACCTCACATCATACACAAGAACTAACTCAAAATAGGTGGACACTATAAACTTCTTTGAAGAAAACATAGGAGTCTCATGTCAGAGCCTTCTTAGATACACCAAAAGCAAAACGAGCAAAATATAAACTACGTTGGACATCATGAAAGTTAAAAAACGTTTGTGCTTCAAACGACATCATTATGAAGACTATAATGATTCCCAGCACTGCAAAGAAAAAAAGAAAAGACCGAGGTGAAAAGACAACTCGCATAATAGAGATGTTTGCAAATCATACATGTGATAAGGGGCTTGTGTCTAGAATACTGAAAGAACACTTAACAACCCAATGATAAAAATGCAGATAATCCAGTGAAAAAACAGGCAGAGGATCTAAATAGACATTTCTCCAGATAAGATTTGCAAATGGCTAATAAGCACATGAAAAGATGCCTAACATCATTTTATCAGAGAAATGCAAATCAAAACCACAAAATGCTATTTCACACTCACTAGGATAGCTACAATAAAAAAGACAAATAATAACTAGTGTTGTTGAGGATGTGGAGAAATAAGAACCCGCATACACTGCACAGCGCTCTAGGAAATCAGTCTGTGGGGTCTTGAAAATGTCAACCATAAAGCTGGGTGTGGTAGCATATTCCCTTAATAGCAGCACTTAAGGGGCTAAGGCAAGAGCATTGCAAGTTTAATGCCAGCCTGGGCTAAATAAGGAGATCCGGTACACAAAACAAAACAAAACAAAACAAAAAAGAAATGAAAACAACAAAGTAGTGCTGGTGTCCCAGGGCCTTGTGAATGGTAGGCACACACTTCTAGCAATGAGCTACATCCCCTCTGCAAATAAGTAAACAACAAGCAAACCATAGAGTTGTAATATGACCCAGCATATACTTAGGTATATGCCCAAGAGAAATTAAAACAAGCAGCCATTCATAAACTTGTACATGAATGTTCATAGCAGTATCATTGGTAATAACCAAAAGTGAAAACAATCTATCCATCAAAGTAAACAAAATGTGGCATATCCATACAATGAAATATTATTTGGTGATAAGAAGGAATCAAATTCTGATACATGCCATAACATAATAACCTTGAAAATATCATGCTAAGAGAAGGAAGCCAGCCATAAAAGGACCATAAGTTATATGATTCCATCTGTACGAAATGTCCAGAATAAGGTAATCTATAGAGACAGAAAGTGGAATAGTGCTTGCCTTGGACAAGAGGAGGGCAGGAAAATGAGGAGTGATAGCAGACAGGCATAGGGTTTCTCTTTAGGGTGATGAAAATATCCTAATATGGATAGTAGTGATAGTTGCACAGCTCTGTGAATATGTGCAAACTTATTGAATTGTGCATTTTAGACGGGTGAATCACATGCTTATGTAGGTGACATCTCAACGTGCCTTCCCTGGGGTCAAGGCAGTGGCAGATGACCTGGAACCCCAGCCCATCCCCCACCTAATGTGCCATTCTGTGGTTTGCCCAGCACCCCACAGCTGGGCCCAGGGCTGCCTGGACCTGCTCCAGCTAGCAGGCTAGACTTCCCCAAGGCGAAGGCAGCCATCCCAAAGTGATTGGAGGCCTTCAGGAAAAGGGGCGCTGGCATGTGCTTTGTGAAGGGCTGGGTGTAGAGGGCTCAGGACTCAGAGAAAGCCCTCCTGAATTCACCACCCTGGGCACCTCCCTGGCTGGGCACCCAGCACTGCACTGAGTCCTCGTGAGCTCCCTTGGGAGGCCCGTGTGAAGACTCTGCAGGTGCAGGTCTGGAGACCAACAGAGCTGGTCTTGCTGGCTCCAGAGCCCCTTCTCTTCCCAGCTGCTCCCCTACAAGGCTAAGTGGAGGAGCCCCGGGAAGGAAGCCCTCTGCCACTAGCAAAGGCTCAGCCAGCCTGCCAGTGGCTCCTGCCTCCTGAGAGCAAGCTTTCTGGGGGGATTTGCTGCAGGGGCGTGCCTGAGCCTGAGCAGAAAGGGCGAATTCAAAGACCTCCTAAACATTGCCCAGGGCAGAGAACCTCAGAGCTGTTTTGGTCCTAAGACCCCAAGGACAGTGGCCACTGCTGTCAGTGGGTCAGCTGGGACCTGGGCTGGGGTTCATAACCCTCATGCTCAAACGCTGTCCATTCATTCATTCAACAAACACGCTGAGTATCTGTACTGTAACAGTCCCTGTTCTAAGGCCTTGGGTGTACTACAGGCAACGGCACGCTCCAGTGTGAGAGAGAAAACACGTGAATGATTGGAAAACGCTAACCGATGACCACTCCAGCGATGCAGATGGAACAGCCAGCAGACAGAGGAATGGGCAAACTGTAAGCGGGCAGGCTTGGAGGAGGCCGCGCCTTGAGAGGCAGGCACAGGGAGGGAGCCATCAAGGTCCCCAACTATCTGGGCAGAAGCTTCTGGCTCCGTGGCTGGCACTGAGTGGTTCTGGTGTGTTTCCTTGGGCTGGTAAATGGGCAGTGCCCACTGAACCTCCCCACTGCTCAGGCGACCCTGGAAGGAGGCTTGCAGCTAAGCCGAAGTGGACAGGCCAGAGCTCATTCCTGGAGCCAGCTGGCATACCAGCAGGACCCCGACATAGAGACCCCCAGGAGGGAGACAGACCCCGACACAGAGGCACGAGTGAGGGAGACAGGCCCTCGAGGGGGAGCCAAGGGGCATCGGGCGCTGCTCACCCACTCTTTCCCTTACAGCTCCGAGGAGGCCTCCAGGAGTCATATGGGGCCAAAGAAGGCTGGCCAAGGCTTCCCTCCTCAGTTTCCCTGCCTCACTTGAATCTCCAAGTGCAGAGGGAGCCTTGAGGTGGACGGAGCCCAGACCCAGGACCTCCACACCCTTCCCAAGGCCTCCTGGCTCTGCCCCTCCCCCCAGGCCTACACAGAGCCGCGCAGGCCTCTGCATCCCATGGGGCTTCCTGCTTGGGGGACTTTATGAATCCTTCCCTCCGACTAAGGGCTGGTCCCTGCGCCCGTCCTTCGGATACCGAGGCCAAGTGGAGCTCCTCGGTCCCCCACGGGGTCAGTAGAGCAGAATCTGGACCCAGCCGAGCTACGACTCCCCTCCTTTGGATGTTCTCGGGGCAGGGAGTCCCGGCTGGAGGAGCTTTGATGTCACCTCTGATCCCAAAGAACAGGGACCGGGGCGGCGGGAACCTGGAGGTGAGGCCGCGAGGCCCTGCGTGTCCCCACCAGCGGACGTGCAGAGTGCGTCTGGCGGGAGCTCCCAGCACCGAGGCGCCCCTCCGTGGCCACCACCCCTCCCCCACCTCCCTTCTGCTCCAGGGTCAGGGTCCAGCAGTCCCCGCCCAGCCTCCTCCCCTGGCTTGGGTCACCGCTGCCGAGCCGGGCTGTGATCTATCTGGCCGTCGGATTAATATCCAGATATTAAGTAAACAATAAATTAGCAAAACTACAAGAAAATTTTACAGCCCTTTGCATTTGGCAATCATTGAGTGTTAATTAGAAATTCATTACAATTAAAACCCTGCCTAAACAGGGCCTGCACGCCTTAATTACATCTGATTTTTAATTCAGAATACGTGTTTACACAGTAAGCGCTACGTACCCCATGATTATCCCCAATCCTCTTTATACTGTACTAATTATGTAAATTAAACCTAATTAACTGACGAAAACTGCCGTTAATTCAACTGGTAAAAGATATGTGCTTTCGGAGGAGGCGCGGCCGCCCGGCCTCAGCCCAAGCCACAACTGGAATGGGCGCTTGAGGCCGGGCTGCATGGACAGGACACCTGAGACGCCAGAGACTCAGGGAGGCAGCACAGCCAGGCCAGGCGCTGCGGGGAGCAGCCGGGATCTGGAGTCCCACTCTCCGACCCCTAGTGCCACCAGGCAGTGGATAAACGAGACAAAATCCCCAGTAATGGGGGCATGAGTGGCCGAGGGCTCCTCATGCTCTGGACAGGGACCCACAGGACCCAGAGCCCCCCGAGGAAAAGGGGTACCCCACCCCCACACACGTCAGAGCCTAGGTTCCAGTCCCAGTCTGCCACTCACTGTCCCATGGAGCCTGAGCAAGTGACTAGGCCTTTTCCCTCCACAACAAATGTAGTGCCGGTGATAATGAAACATCGTGAGCGGCAGCCACTGCACACTCCTTACTGTCCCTTCCCCAAGCTAGGCCCCCTCTGCCGTGCGCCAGGCAAGACCGCCAGGCAAGACGAGTCCGTCCGCATCAGCCGGCACGTCTTTGTTTTTTGAGACAGGGTCTCGATGGGTAGCTCAGGCTATCCTGGAACTCACTACCTAGACAAGGCTAGCCTCCATCCTGCCTCAGCCTCCCCAGCGATAGGATTACAGGCATGCGCCACTGCGCCTGGCTCTCAGCCTGCGTGTCTTACTGACTGAGCACCATGAGTCAGTCAGCTTCCACTGCCTGACTCCCAGCTTCCTTCCTGTAAAATGGGAATAAATACTCCCAATTTAGTGCCATGGCTGGTGTGAGAATCGGCTCTGCCAACCCTAAAATGTGGCTTTCAGTCATAGTAACTGTGCGGTCATTGGTCCAGAGCACAGCCCCAGGACTGGAGGTGTGGTTCAGTGGTAAAGCACTTGCCTAGCGTGTGTGAGGCCCTTGGTTTGAGCCTCAGTACCACAAAAACAAGGCTGGGCCCCAGGCCCGACCCCCCAGACAAGCTCCCCAGAAGCCAGCATTGAGCAGCAGTGTGTCCCCCAAGCCTCCCTCCAGGTGCCTTCAATCTTTGTCCAATCTAGACCCAGAAGCCAGCGCTAAGGTGGATCTGCTAGAGCCCGCCTGCTGCAGGAGCTGTCCACAGCTCGGTGCTGAACTGGGAGCAGTGGCGACACCACTGGCCCCCTGGTGCTGTTGCTTGTGGAAAGGGCCTTTGTATGAGAGGTCCCCAGGCCCCACTTCCAAGCTGCAAGGAACACCTGGAGGCCAGCCCCAGAGGCATTGTGGGCCCTTGCAGTACAATGGAGGCAGAACGGCCGCTCCACGGGGACCCTGCCCCCTCTCCATTTCTACCCCCACTACCCTGGGGGGCAGCCCGTCTCCACCACCATTGTCACAACCATACCAAATTTCCGAGGCTGTTTTTAAAAAATCACTAAGAGGCTAAGAATAATTATCAAACGGGATTGTAATTATGGGATGGAGAAGTCTGGGCCAAGGAGGGAAGATGAGCAGGAGGGACTCGGAGTAGGTCTGGACTGGGTTGGAAAACAGATTTCCATTCTCCTCAGACTAAAGGATGGGGGGAGAGAGACACAGAGTTGGAGTAGGACAGAGGCAGAGCCTGGGAAAGAAACGCAAGGAGAGGCCAGAGGCAGAGAGACCAAGGGGCTGAGCAGGCTCTAGGGCTCATCTGGCAGGAGAAAGTGAAAGGCGAAGGGAGAGAGGGAGGGAGAGGGAGGGAGAGGGAGAGAGAGGGAGAGAGAGGAGAGAGAGAGAGGAAGCTGAAAGCAAGAACTCGATCTAGAAGAGGACACAGAGCCTCCAAACTTGGGGATGGTTTTCTGAGCCTCAGAGAACTGGCCGGGGGTGGGAGGGAGCCCCAGGCCAGGCCAGACCTCTCCTCTCTCGGAAGGCGAGGCCTGGGCGATGCCTTCCTGCTCCAGCGACCTTTTGCAGGGTCCCTGAGAGCCAGGAGAGAAGAGAAGACAGAAGGAGGAGAGACTTGGAGGAGGAGGAGAAGCGAACCCCGGAGGAGATGCAACGCAGAAGGGAAGAGGCCCCGTAACCCTGAGCAAGAAGGCAAACGAGGGGAGGGGCGAGGGCGACCCCAGGCCGCTACGCTACCCGAGGAAGATTTATGGCAGCGCTCGGGTTCCAAGGACAGGCTGCACTCACCGCTGCTGCCACCGCTGGTAGCCGCCGTGGCCGCTGCGCCCCCTGCCCGGGCGGCCTCCATGCCCCAGGCCATCGCTGCCATTATTAACTTCTGTTTGATTAGGGTAATTGTTCAAACTTGGGCTGGACAGTATGATTAATTACTGTTTAATTAACGTGTCCATTAAGGACACTTCATGCCACGGGGGCAGGAAGGGGGATGGAAGCTGCCGAGGGGGCCCCCCGATTGCGGGCGAGGAGGGGGTGCGGCTTCTAACTCAAATGAAGTAGAGGCCCAGATAGAGAG